>JAVKPL010008658.1:0-33884 GCA_032173675.1 Gastrolobium villosum | reverse complement strand
ACCGTGAACATATCTGAGTTATTTAAACTTACTCTCAAAATGATGTCATTTTGAGTTAAAAAAAAATTATAATGAGAAATACTATTATAATCTTCAAAGAAATTATAATTAGAAAAATATCTCAATTTCTATCCCAAAACGATGTGATTTTAGATTCAAGGTAGATAACTTATCTACGAAGAAACGAACCCAAAAAATATAATATAAAAACATTCACAAACTCTTCACTTATCAATTGTTAAGTTGGTTAGTAACACCATTCTCTTTTGTGTCCTTCAAAATTAGCGCCCTATTTATACACCTACGTCCATGCAAACTCAAAACAGATAACATAGCCATAGAAACTCTATAGCCAATTTATCCAACAATGGCACAAGCAAAAACTCTCACTTGCCTGGCCAATAAAACGACCCTCGAGTCTAGATTCATTAGGGACGAAGACGAGCGCTCAAAAGTTGCTTTCAATGAGTTCAGCAACGAGATCCCAGTCATTTCACTCGCTGGAATCGACGAGGACAATGGCCGCATAGCAGAGATTTGCAACAAGATTATGGAAGCTTGCGAGAATTGGGGTATCTTCCAAGTAGTTGATCATGGTGTAGACAACAAACTCATATCTGAAATGACCCGTTTGGCCAAAGAGTTCTTTGCTTTGCCCCCAGAAGAGAAGCTTCGCTTTGACATGTCCGGTGGCAAAAAGGGTGGTTTCATAGTCTCTAGCCATCTCCAAGTAACACTTTTCCTCCTTATACACATTATTTCTAACAATTACCATAATGGGTAAATTGAATGGTAGTTAAAATGTTGGGAGAAGTGTGTATCATTTTAAATGATGTAAAGTTGTGTCATTTTAAGAGAGAGAAAGAGATAGATAAAGGAGGAGAGAGTTGATAAAAAAAATAAAGATATGGGTCTCATCTCTTTGTGAGAGTGGAATGATATAAATTGTGTCGTTTAAAAGGATAAACACTTTCAACTATAATGTTTAGGTAGAAAATGGTATTAGTTATAGCATATGCTTTGTGGGTTAGTAAATTTGATTTTTTTTTTAATTTTTTTTTGGTACAGGGAGAAGCTGTGCAGGATTGGACAGAGATTGTGACATATTTTTCGTACCCAATTAGAAACAGAGATTATAGAAGGTGGCCAGACAAACCTGAAGGGTGGATAGAGGTGACAAAGCAATACAGTGAGAAGTTGATGGGTTTGGCATGCAGGTTGTTGGAGGTGTTGTCAGAGGCAATGGGTTTAGAGAAAGAGGCTCTTACGAAAGCATGCGTTGATATGGACCAGAAGGTTTTGGTGAATTTCTACCCAAAATGCCCTCAACCAGATCTCACACTTGGACTTAAGCGACACACTGATCCTGGCACTATCACGCTGCTCCTTCAAGATCAGGTCGGTGGACTTCAAGCTACAAGAGACAATGGTAAGACATGGATAACCGTTCAGCCTGTGGAGGGTGCTTTTGTCGTCAATCTTGGAGATCACGGTCACGTGAGTCACATTTCCTCACTCACATTCTTATTATTACACTTAAACATATGATAAAATAGTAAGTTTTATCATTAATTAAAATCGAACTATCAAAATATAATAAACAAAATTATGTCTCTACTTTCTCTTTGCTTTTTAGTATTAATTTTGGGGAAAAGTTCACCGATGTGCCCGTGATTTATTCCAAAATCACTTATGTCCCTATGATTTATTTTTTATCACATATGTCCCTGTGGTTTGCAGAAGAGTATGTTTTTTATCACATATGTCCCTGTGATTTTTTACTTTTTACAAATCATAGTGGCATATGTGATCAAAAATAAACCACAGAGACATAAGTGTTTTTGGAATAATCCAGGGGGCATTGGTGAACTTTTCTCGTAATTTTAAAATCATTTTAATGAGTAATGATACAGGTATAAGTAAGTTTCTTAATAATGTCTTAGTTACTCTCTTTTTTTTTTTTGGTAAACATGGAGGGCCTAGCCCAGAAAAAGTAAACTTAGCCAGACTATCAGCACAAAGATTAAACTCCTGGAGGACACATGCTATATCAGCAGGTACTTAAATAAATATGTTAAATCTAAATCTCTAAGGAAAAACACTAAATTTAAATCATGGGAGAAATAAAATATATCAAATGAGATCACCACCCCTGCAACTAAAGCCAAACTTAGCCAGACTATCAGCACAAAGATTAAACTCCCTAGGAACATATTCAAGATGAATATAATCAAAGGCATCTGGGTTATACTTAAATAAATATGAGATTAAATAAATATTTTAAATCTCTAAGGAATACACGATTACCTTTATGATTTAAATTTAAATCATGTTTGTGAGAAATAAAATATATCAAATGAGATGTCATTACGTAGATCATACAAAAAGTTATATGGAATCAAAAAAAGAATTACCTGATTTAGATACCCGAGCCAAAAGTAATGGCCTTCAGAAGTTTTATGATTAAATTATTATTTTTTTTGAAAAAAAAATGACACGTGTCAACACTTTAGTTGCACATACAACCAGATATTTCAAATCACATGTGACGCCCAAAAGAGGTATCACATTGTGCAATAGGTCCATAATTATTCCCAAAACTGCAATAAACACGTAATTATTTAATTAAAAGTTTATTTTAAAAAATTTTGCATGTCAGATGCCTTTTGTAAACAAGAGGCATCACATTGTGCATATTTGGGAAGAGGTATTTATCCTTTAATGACACAACTTATATCTTTTAACCCACACCTTTATTTTATTTTTTCAATCTCTCTCTCTCGTTTATCAATCTCTTTCTCTAAAAGCTTTGCATCTTTTAAAATGAGACACACTTTACCCAAAATATTTTTAGTGTCACAAACATAATTTATTAATATTCTGCTGTACCCTACAAACGTAATAAGTTATAGATGATACAGAACATCAACTATAAAGATCAGTAGCATACTTCTGAACTGAAAAATTATATACATCGAACTAAACTTTCATTGTAAAATTCATTGAACACCCATTTGTGAGTTCCAATCTCTGTGCATCAGCTTTCCATCTTTAGCAGGAGAACTTAATGTGATTATTTCTTCGACAACTATAACCTTCATAAATGTGAGTCTAATATTTTTTTCCTTTGTCAGTAACTTAAAAATGAAAAAACATCCTTTTAAGATCTTACACCTCTCACTTGCATTGTCTTAATAAGCCTCTCAAACAAACTCACTCAAATATGAAACGTCTTCAAACCACCAGTCAGATTCTGAGCTTCGGATTCTGGCACCAGTATTTATACCATTCCATAGAATGCTTCCACCAGGGCTCTGTAAACTCCCATACATCATCATGGGCCATCCAAAAAAACTTGGATCCGTACAAACCATCATAGATAGGGCATTCAAACACTTGCCAACTAAATGAAGCTTTTCAGCTCTTGGTAGAACAGGCTCAGAACTTTGAAGAGTCAAAATACAATCTTTCCAGTTGTGCCGGTACATTTTTATGGAGAAAACTCACTGATTTTGACAACAAGTAACCTTCTCCAAATTCATCTGTCATTTCAAGAAATCTGCAGCACAGGAGACCAATACTACATTTCTGGCTGTCAGTTCTACACGAAACCCATAACAGAATTTGGCAACAATTAAGAAAGTGTCAGGACCACCAGGGAATTCTTCCAGCACCATACTCAGAGTTTTCCCATAGGTATTCTTGGACTCTTCATGTGCTCGAGAGATTTTTCCACATTTTGATACAAGAGGGAACTGCATTAACATAGCATATCTAGCTCAAACTCCAGTGCAACAGTACAACTCGTAATTTTTCATATCAAACAACAGTATGATTACCATAAACAGCTTATATTATCCTAGCTCTCCGCAATTTATGCATAAATCAGAACCAAAAAAAATAAATAACAAAATGACTGTCATATGAACTTTGTCCAACATCTCAAAACACTTACTTCTGTCTCAATCCTAATGGGAGGGCCTGGCAAACTACTTGAGTAGGAAATGGCATATCATGTAATTAATCATGTTAGAAGTTATCTTGTTGTGGTTAGCATAGATGACACAGTTGGAAAACTAGACAAATATTTAGCTCTTTCACCTACTGGGCAGTTTGATCTGTATTAGAATTTCCATTTGTAATTAGTTAGTTACCAATCCACATCACTTGAGGTGTACACCCAACACGAACCAATAATATTTAAGCAGATATCCATGACAATCATCTTAAATAATACCAAATGATCTTAGAAACAATCCATCATTAAGATAAATCTTTCCCTTCCTCTTCGCAACTTAATCTGCAGGTATTTCAATTTATGACTGAATTATTATAACTAGATTTCCTTTCGGTCTGATCACATTTATCACTGGCAACAAAGTTATTCTTATAATGTGATGCATTTGTTTAATTTCAAAACTGTGAAATTTTATAATAAAAATGTACTGTATTTGTGTTATGTGTATGTATACATATACATGATTGAATAACAAGGAAAAAAAAATCAAATTGAGCCTCCAATGAAAAATTACCCAACACAAAATTTTCTATCTGAATAAATATCTAAACTATTGAGGTTAAAAAAATCATAGCACCTATGGAAGCAGTATATAGGCCAGTCTCAAGAACACTCCATCAATGCTTCTAATTCCTTGACTATTTGATCTACAGCATACACGATCATCTTCTTTATCTGTTTCATTAAAAATCATCCACCATAAACAAACATAAAATAAGAAAATGTTGGCTAACATCACATTTTCTTCTACAACTTAAGTAGGTTGAAGCTAAGGAAGAGAGGAGGATAAAAGTAGATAAGGAAATATGTTATAGAAGAAAATCACCTCTAGCTTATCTTCCCTCGCCTTGTGATTCCTAGGAAGACGACGAAATTCATCCTTTAATCGCAAGCAAATGTGAATATTCTCAGGAGACACAAAATCTGAAGCAACTTTAGTGCATGACTGCAAGATTTCCATTATTGTAATTAGATTTAAAGGGGTACAATAAATAAAAATTTGATAATGAGACAATCCAATATGTGTCAAAGAGATGTTTTACCTTGAGATTCCTAACTTGGTGTGGACATCCAGCAGGAATAAATACTGCCTCTCCAAGTTTCTGCTCAAATGTCCAAGGTTCTATACCTGAAAGTTAAGATTTAGGTAAATAACTAATTGTAGGCATTGCCCAAGTTGTTTGCAATTATATGAACTAACTACTAACCAAATTCTTCCTTCAGCTTCTTCTTGTGCTCCAAAGTCAAATAAAAACATTGGTCATGAATTGGATGGACAACCTAACCAGAATAGAAATTAATGAACACCAAAGCATAAGAAGCAAGGATAAGCACAAATATAAGACAAATATAACAATACCTTTTGAACTGGACAGCAATAAGTATGTCTAAATTCTTTAGAATGTTTACGTAGATATGCTTCTAACTTTTCAGTATCCTCCCTCCGAAAGATGTCCCAGAGAGCACCACCTGTTTCTGTTGTTTCTTTAGAGATAGCAGGCACATCATTTGGAAATATCTTTCCATTGATTTCATGGCACTTCTTCAGGGATTCAGCAACCTGAGCATGACACTCTTTCTCATCTTGGGCCTTGTGTGCTTTCTTTAATTTTGAAATAACAGGGTGCTGTTCATCAGTTAGTGTAACCTCAGCTGTATGAGTCAAAATATTCACCTGTGGAAATTATTGAACAAGAAATTAGAAATAAAAATTGAAGTAAATGTGCTAGCGTTTGATACCTGATACAAGATATAGAGGAAATTTCTAAAGATGGAAATATATTATCTGTTATTTTGCAAAATAAAAAATTCCTTAGATATTATCTATTATTAAGAGCAAGTAACCATATAAAAACAACATTTTAAACTACGGAAAGTAAAGCTATAATTTCTGCAACCGAAGGAATGACTCAAATTCAACAACAATTAAAAAAATTATTTAAGAAGCACCAGCATAACATGAAGAAAACTAGGATTTTGCATTTCAATGCACAAATATAATGTAGTTTCCAAGGCTTTAAATAATAGAAATCATATGTTACAAGGTATCATACCGCATCAGACATATCACAGTGAAGCTTTGTTACAGAGTCCCCTCTGCCAAGTTCTTCTTTAGTCCCATATGCAATATAGGTTTTAGGACCCATGTCAGGCTTTAGGACATGAGCTGGTAACTTTGCAGCAAGGTTGAGGATTCCAGCTCGAGGATCACTGTACTCTTGAAATGGTAAACAACGGATAAATTCATCACAATGCCGGGGCAAAAGATCTTCAAACTTGTCAGAGGGGGGCCAGTCTTTTAGCTTGAGCATCTCTGGCCAGAGATTCATATATGTTCTTCCCTTCGTATAACCTTTAAAGAAATCACGAATGAGAATTTCTACCTGCAAAGGTATAGAAGGGTGTTAATCAGAGTTCTAATATTATATGCAGGAAATACAAAGTGAAATTGTTATTCTTAACATTAAGAAGGAAATGAATAAGAAAAAAAGACATGATTACTGGAAATGAAAAAACTACCTACTGTCCATTACAATATAAAAGGAATATAATATCATATGCTTTTACACCTACCCAATTCAAAGATAGTTATTTTATGACAATGATTTTGTGGGTAAATGTTAGTATAAAAGCACAAAAAGGATGATAGAAGCAAACCTCACAACAAGACAGGCAATCAATGGCCTTCACTTTTGACGCATTTGAGGTGTTCCCTGAAACCGAATTTTCACGTAATGCTCGCCAAGTGACCTTTGGCTCCCAACTCAGACCTGTCCCTTGTTTAAGAACATCCCGAACTATGATTGGCTCACCTTTAATCCAATGCTGTTGGAAGAGAAATAGCCCTTCTTCTGACAAGTCACTTGACACTGGACAGTATATGTTATTATCATCCGTGCCATCTCTAAAAGATGCTCTTATCATAGAATTGCTGCTCAATACTGCTTCTTTCTGAAGATCTTTGGGCTCAATTTTGCAAAAACTCTTCAGCATGTTACGAGTTTTGGCTTCCAAATTAGAAATCTGTCCATTTGGAAGTATGCACTTCAGCTCCAATACACAGTCACCACAACCCCCCATTTCTTTTGGAGCACATCTAACACTTCCATCACTGTTAGCATTCCAATCAGTATATATCTCATTAGTACCCTCCGAAGTCCCTAAATCACAATATACTGGTTGAGGATGACCACCATGCATGTACTCAATGCCCTTATTAACATATTGAAACTTCAGTTCAGGCCGGGGTGAAATACTTCCATTTCGTATTTCTTGACAGCAAGTAAGACAGATTTCAAACGAACACTTGGGGCAGCTTCTATATAGATCAACAATAGACGTGGCACAGTGATCACTGCTCCAAGAACAAAAAAATTAAAATAAAAGAACTTGTAAAATATAGAAGGAATCATGCTATAGTATATATTAGGCAAAGGGACAGATACAATACCAATAAACACGTTCATCGTCACTACAAGTGCTTTGAGGTATCTTTATCTCAGAACATGATTTTCCTGACATGAGACATTAGTTAGTGATGTCTCAAAAGTTAAGTAAAAAAAAAAAACACAGATCTAAAGCTTAAAACCTTGTATCTTCGCTTCAATCTCATGCTCATGACTTTGTTCTTCACAAATTTGTTCCAGAAACGGAAGAAGTGAATTAGTCATGTATTGCAAATACCGAACCTTTTCACAATCTGGGAACTTCCCGTCAGATGTCTGAATGGAGATAACAAATTAGAGGACAAGGCCAAAGACAAAGAGATAAAAAATATACTTTTGAACAAGAGAAAAATTAAGGGTGTCTACTGGACACTATAGCAAACTAAACCTTAATCATTCCCTTCGAACCTAAGCAGACACTGCAGTTGCAATTTTTCCTGCAAAAGGGGCAACTCGCTGCAATATCTTCTATTTTCATATCAGGATACCTATGTGCAAAAATAAGAAAATAGTTATATTTTGTAAAGGTATCTAATAAAATAGATGAACCAATAAATAAACCTTTCGAAAGATTATTTAGATGTAAAAATACATACCAGTTCTTGATGCACCACATACAGTACATTTTCTGACATTTAGTACATGGTACAAATGTTGTTCTTTCCTTTTTCATACATTGATGGCATATCTTGGAATTTTGTTCGGTATCCTGTTAACACAAATAGTAAAGCACTTATTAAACTGTGTTATAAGGCTTAAATACCAAAAAAATGTCATGAACTAAGACACTTATCATAAATGTAAGAAATAAGCATTCAGAAACGCAGTCACCTTCATATTGTCAATATTTCTAGTGTTCCTTCTTGACTTCGTCCTTGAAAGAAAAAGAACTTCCTCATTTTCTTCCGATTTTCTTTTCTTGTTCAAGCTAGAAAGACTTTTCTTTGGCTCATGTACTTTCCTGGATGGAAGTTTAGTTTTCTTTGAACTTGCCAAAATGTCTTCTCTGCCTTCTTGAACCTTTCTCTTCTTTGAACCATATCCGCCCTTTCCACTCGTTGGAGTTCCGAAGGAATCTGAGCACCTTAAGAACAACTTATCCTCAGTCTGAGGATTTGACTTTCCTTGCGGTGGAAATACAAGGTCCATTCCTACTGCAGAAAAAACAGGAAATTAATCTGAGACAATGGATTAACATCCGAATATTATAATATAGATTATCTATTTCCCAGTCATTCAATGATTCAAACACCAACATGACAATCTTACATAGTAACTTAAATCCAAACAACATGTACTGTGTATGTGTGTATAGAATATGAATTCATTAAATATGCATACATACTACCAGCATAAGTTGACTACCACATTCATAAGCATGACATAGGAATGCATGCATTGCAGATACTAATCAATACCAACATAACTGTTATATAAAATAAAACAGGGGAGAAATTATTCAAATGTTCTAGGTACAAGTACCATGTAATTGGTTCTTTCTACAGTTGTCGCTGCCTTCGTGGATGATATGAATTGTCGATGTTATGAATTGTGGAACAATTAGGGATGGTGATGAGTAATAGAGAGAGAATGAAAACCCCAATTAGATGTTTTTAATAATTGTTTAAGCATGAAACGGTGACGTTTTGGCAGAACACTAGGTGCAGTCACTCACTGTAGAAATAGTAATCCCGCAAAGCAAATTACCCATTGACATTTTCATCATTTAGTTCGATAGATAAGATACACTGAATGTTTTGAAAGAAATAATAAAGATGAAACAAAGAAGAAACACTGAAGAAAGAAAGTGAGATAGATAAGATACCATACCAGTGTTCGATGATGATGATGGGGTGGAATTCTTGCTCATCTTCTTTGGCAATTGGCAGACTTGCGGAGCTTCGGTTAGAGCTGGTTGGTGTGTTAAGAACAAAATTTGAAAATGAAAAAGTTGGGATAAGTGAATCACGAAGAAAGTTGAAAAATTCGGAGGTAGGGTCTGTGTTTTTATAGAAGAAATTGGAAGAGTGATATCAAAGTTAATAAACGTTACAATTTTATAATTAAAACGTTAGAATTTTATATTTAAAGGGAAAATTCAACCAGGTAATATTAACATAAACGTTAGAATTTCATATTTAAAGGAAAAACTGAAAGAGAGAGAAATCCTAATTTATGTGTGTTAAAAGAAGTAATTGGAAGAGAGAGATCAAAGTTAATAAACGTTAGAAATTTAAAATTAAACGGAAAATTGACCCTAATTTATTTTGTTTGAACGGAAGATCTTAATCAATTAAAACCAAATCTCATAATTTGATTTATGATTGTCTTTTAAAGATTGGGAAGTTTCTGATACGATAAAATTTAATCATTTGTAATTTTTGTCATTATTATCCGATAGAATAAAGTGTGTGTTATTTTAAAGGATATATAATGTTATGTCATTTTAAGAAAGAAATAGATAAAGGAGGAGAGAGTTGACAAAAAAATAAAGATGTGGGTCCCACCTCTTTGTGAGAGTGAAAGGATGTAAGTTATATCATTTAAAAGGATAAACATTTTTCCCTATCCGATAAGTGGTTATAAAAATTATTTATCTCTTGGTAATTAATCATTATGATAATGAAAGCAAAAAAAGGAAAAAAATCAAAACATTTTATTTCCTAATTCTTTCAAGGAAGGTAATCTTAATAAATTAAAACTAAATCTCTAATTTGATTTATGATTGTGTTTTAAAAATTGAGAAGATTCTGATATAATAATATTTCCTGATTTGTAATTTTTGTCATTATTATCTGATAAGCGCGGTTATAAAAATTATATATCTCTTGGTAATTAATCATTATGATAATTAAAGCAATAAAAAGGAAAAAAATTTAAAACATTATTATCTTAATAAAAAATTCCAAAAATATTGTTGTTATGAATCATTTTACAAAAACACTCTCCCTCAACTAAAGTGAGATTCTTCCCTCGAAATCGCCCAACAAAGAAGAGACATGGCTAGCCTTTATAAATCTCTTTTTTTTTTTCACTTTTTATGTGACAATCTAATACATTATCTATATATTAATTTTCATGATTTGAGGTAGAAATAGTATTACATAAATATCAATGCAATGCAAATAGATTGTCACAAAACAAAAAAAGTCCGGTGGTGATTACTTTTAGAACAACATGAAAATTGAAAAGTCCACTAAGATAACCCTATCTAATATTGTTAAGATCGAGATCTTACCTAAAATTGGAAAGAAGTAAAAAGATCAAATTGCAAGATCGATATGGATAGTAAAATCGTAACCGTACATATAAAATATTAAAATTACATTAATATATAAAATCATATTATATTTTATATATATGTTAACAATTAATCCAAATTAATTCAAATATATATACAATAACCATTATTCCAAATCATCATTTAATTAAAAATATGAAATTATAAAGAATAGTTTAGTTATTATTATTTTATTAATTATACAAAAAAAATGTGCTAATTCCAATAAAAGAAAAATAATGAGATTGGAAGTCAAAATTCGTATTGGAATATGTTAAAATAAAAGATAAGATTCAACAATGTTGTGTAGGTGTATGGTGGTCTGTTCACATTCTTATCTAAAGCTACACGTTTTCCTCTATATTCAAAAATGATCATGATTTCAAAAATAAAATAAAATGATCCTATGTGTCTTCCGCTCTGCTTCAACTCTCCTGTGTATCTGTTCTCTCTTTCCCTTGAAAAAATCAACTTTATTTATTTAAAGTTGATGATGACCTCTGTTATCGATGTGAAAAAAAATATAGTCAATTTAAGATTCTTTATCTCTTTTAAAACAATCGCTCTCTCTCTATGGATCTGAAGCTACAAACCTGTCAATATGCTAATTAACTACAAAACTAATATTTTAATTATGGGTTTATCATCTATAATTTAAAATGATTACAAAAAATTTCCTACACACAATATTTTGTGGGGCCCGCAGCAAAAAAAATTATTATAATAAATTAAAATCAAATCTCTAATTTGATTTATGATTGTGTTTTAAAGATTGGGAAGATTCTGATATGATAAAATTTACTGATTTGTAATTTTTGTCATTATTATCCGATAAGCGGTTATAAAAATTATTTATCTCTTTGTAATTAATCTTTACGATAATGAAAGCAATAAAAAAAAAAAAAAAAAATTAAAACATTTTATTTCCTATTTCTTTCTAGCGAAATCCTAATTTTGTTTTAGTGGAAGGCAATCTTAATAAATTAAATCCAAATCTCTAATTTGATTTATGATTGTGTTTTAAAAATTGGGAAGATTCTGATATGATAATATTCCCTGATTTGTGATTTTTGTCATTATTATCTCATAAGCGCGGTTATAAAATTTATATATCTATTGGTAATTAATCATTATGACAATGAAAGCAATAAAAAGGGGGAAAATTAAAACATTGTTATTTTAATAAAAAATTACAAAAATACTGTTGTTTTGAATCATTTTACAAAAACACTCTCCCTCAAATAAAGTGAGACTATTCCCATGAAATCGCCCAAAAAAGAAGAGACATGGTTGGCCTTTATAAATCTCATTTTTTTCACTTTTTATGTGACAATCTAATACATTATCTATATATTAATTTTGATCATGTGAGGTAGAAATAGTATTATATAAATATCAATGCAATGCAAATAGATTGTCACAAAACAAAAAAAAGCCCGGTGGTAATTACTTTTAGAACAACATGAAAACTGAAAAGTCCACTAAGATAACCTATCTAATATTGTTAAGATCGAGATCTTATCTAAAATTGGAAAGAAGTAAAAAGATCAAATTGTAAGATCGATATGGATAGTAAAATCGTAACTGTACATATAAAATATTAAAATTACATTAATATATAAAACCATATTATATTTTATACATATGATAACAATTAATCCAAATTAATTCAAATATATACAATAACCATTATTCCAAATCATCATTTAATTAAAAATATGAGATTATAAAGAATAGTTTAGTTATTATTATTTTATTAATTATACAAAAAAAATGTGCTAATTCCAATAAAAGAAAAATAATGAGATTGGAAGTCAAAATTTGTATTGGAATATGTTAAAATAAAAGATAAGATTCAACAATGTTGTGTAGGTGTATGGTGGTCTGTTCACATTCTTATCTAAAGCTACACGTTTTCCTCTATATTCAAAAATGATCATGATTTAAAAAATAAAATAAAATGATCCTATGTGTCTTCCTCTCTGCTTCAACTCTACTATGTATCTGTTCTCTCTTTCCCTTAAAAAAAATCAACATTATTTCTTTAAAGTTGATGATGACCTCTGTTATCGATGTGAAAAAAAATATAGTCAATTTAAGATTCTTCCTCTCTGTTCAAAACAATCTATCTCTCTCTGGATGTGGATCTGAAGCTACAAGCATGTCAATATGCTAATTAACTACAAAACTAATCTTTTAATTATGGGTTTATCATCTATAATTTAAAATGACTACAAAAAATTTTCTACACACACAACATTTTGTGGGGCCCGCAGCAAAAAAAATTATTATAATAAATTAAAATCAAATCTCTAATTTGATTTATGATTGTGTTTTAAAGATTGGGAAGATTCTGATATGATAAAATTTACTGATTTGTAATTTTTGTCATTATTATCCGATAGGCGGTTATAAAAATTATTTATCTCTTTGTAATTAATCTTTACGATAATGAAAGCAATAAAAAAGAAAAAAAAATTAAAACATGTTATTTCCTATTTCTTTCTAGCGAAATCCTAATTTTGTTTTAGTGGAAGGGAATCTTAATAAATTAAATCCAAATCTCTAATTTGATTTATGATTGTGTTTTAAAAATTGGGAAGATTCTGATATGATAATATTCCCTGATTTGTGATTTTTGTCATTATTATCTGATAAGCGCGGTTATAAAATTTATATATCTCTTGGTAATTAATCATTATGACAATGAAAGCAATAAAAAGGGAAAAAAAAGTAAAACATTATTATTTTAATAAAAAATTACGAAAATACTGTTGTTTTGAATCATTTTACAAAAACACTCTCCCTCAAATAAAGTGAGACTGTTCCCATGAAATCGCCTAAAAAAGAAGAGACATGGTTGGCCTTTATAAATCTCATTTTTTTTTTCACTTTTTATGTGACAATCTAATACATTATCTATATATTAATTTTGATCATGTGAGGTAGAAATAGTATTATATAAACATCAATGCAATGCAAAATAGATTGTCATAAAACAAAAAAAGCCGATGGTCCTTACTTTTAGAACAACGTGAAAACTGAAAAGTCCACTAAGATAACCTATCCAATGTTGTTAAGATTGAAATCTTACCTAAAATTGGAAAGAAGTAAAAAAATCAAATTGCAAGATCAATATGGATAGTCAAACCGTAACTGTATATATAAAATATTAAAATTACATTAATATATAAAATCAATTTATATTTTATATTTATGTTTTCAATTAATCGAAATTAATTCAAATATATACAATAACCATTATTCCAAATCATCATTTAATTAAAAATATGAAATTGTAAAGAATAGTTTAATTATTATTATATTATTAATTATACAAAAAAAATCTGCTAATTCCAATAAAAGAAAAATAATGAGATTGAAAGTCAAAATTTGACTTGGAATATGTTAAAATAAAAGATAAGATTGAATAATGATGTGTAGCTGTGTGGTGGCCTGTTCGCATTCTTATCTGAAGCTACACGTTTTCCTCTATATTCAAAAATGATCCTGATTTCGAAAAAATAAAAATAAATAAATGATCCTACACGTCTTCCTCTCTCCTTCATCTCTACTGTGTATCTATTCTCTGTTTCCCTTAAAAAAATCAACTTTATTTAATCTTTTAATTTCCCTTAAAAAAAATCAACTTTATTTCTTCAAAGTTGATGATGGCCTATGTTATTTAATCTTAAATATAGTCAATTTAAGATTCTTCCTCTCTGTTCAAAACAATTTCTCTCTCTCTCTCTCTCTGTGTGTGTCTCTATGTGTATCTGAAGCTACAAGCCTGTCAATATGCTAATTAACTATAAAACTAATCTTTTAATTATAAGCCGGCAAAAAAAAGTTATGTTAGCTTAGTGAGGAGGTTAAGTTGTTGCAGAAGCAATTCTTTGTC
The DNA here is from genome assembly GCA_032173675.1 of Gastrolobium villosum. NCBI lineage: Eukaryota > Viridiplantae > Streptophyta > Magnoliopsida > Fabales > Fabaceae > Gastrolobium > Gastrolobium villosum. The sequence goes on along the minus strand of JAVKPL010008658.1, from coordinate 19,239 downwards.
GTTTTGCTCAGCCAAACAAATATTGAGTCGAGTTTCCTGTAGTTGCATTGGTATATTTTAATAAGTCAAACTATATTTTGATTGATTGTATCATTCTTTCCATTTGGGGTTCGCTTGCTACTCAATGAATCGCAACCAAAGTGATCAAAAAAACACTAATCATACCACATTGTCATTTACCACCAAACTTCAAACGATGAAAACAATATTTTGGAACCCTATTGTTAAGGAAGAAAAAAAAGAAGGTGGGAAACAATATATAAACAAATTCAATTACTCATCAGCCTTTTGGAACATTGACTCAACCAGTAATATTAGCATTGCATAATTATAATTGATATAGAGAAAGAAAGAAAAAAGAACCTTTGGACAAAGCAAGAACGAGGGCGGCGCTAGAATAGAGAGATAATACGCAAAGGGGAGTCTCACCCGGTGATGGTGGTGACAGTGATAGTATATGCGCTAACTCTACTGAGTCTCACCAACGAAACGATTACACATTGAAAATTTAGAAGCGCTGATTGCAAAACCAAAACCAAAATCTCAATTTAAGGATTCCAAATTACATAAATAATATTCTGATAATATAATGGTAATTGATTGGCAAAAAAATTAAAATAATGCTCTTTAATTAAATAAATAAGCATTTATTCCAGTTTTGGGAATAATTACAGATCTATTGCACAATGTGACGCCCCATTAGTGTGTCTCACCCTAATGGGAGACGCCTCATTTAGGCGTATCTCATCAGGTATTGACACGTGTCATTTCTTTTTCCAAAAAAAATATTAATTTAATCATAGAACTTCTGAAAGTCATAACTTTTGACTCGAGTATCCAAATCAGGTAATTCTTTTTTTGATTACACATAACTATTCGAGATCTACGCAATGACATCTCATTTGGCATATTTTATTTCTCACAAACACAATATTGATTTGCAAAAATGGTATTATAAAAGCGGTTAAACCCAGATGCCTCTGAGTTATTGGTTAGTGATTTAAAATAAAAATAAAAATAAATAATATTATTAATAAGGAAAACAAAATAAAGATTTTATTTGTGATTTAAACTAAAAAATTAATTTGAAAAATCTGTAGAAATAAAGAAAATAATTAAATAAATATTCTAAATCTCTAAAGAAGAAGTATATTATTTTTGAAAATAATGATTAATTCTATAAGCTTCTGGATTATTATTCGTGGTCTGAAATTAATGATGGCTTATGAATGTTTTTCAAAAATTAAATTACCTAAATTAGGCGTGATTACCTCTTGATTGAAAGCCAATTTAGACGTGTCAGGTGTTGACACGTGTCACATTTTTAAACACAGAAGCCTCAGAGTTCTGCATTTGTGATTTAATATAAAAAATAAATAAAGATTTGATGTGTGATATAAATTAAAAAAATAAAAAAATTTATTTTTGAGAAAGATATTGTAACAACCAAGTTGTGTTACTACCATGTTACCACCAATCAATCTCATCCTTAGATCAATTATGTTGATCCAACGGTTATATTTATTTCCATCTTTATATGGTCATGATTTCCCAAATTTAAAACTTTATATTTATTTCACCTTTGTATGGTCATGATTTTCCATATTTAATGCTTTCACTTTAAATATGGGGAATCATGACCTTACAAAGATGAAAATAAATATAACCGTTGGATCAACATAATCGATCTGACAGTGAGATTGATTGGTAGTAACATGTTAGTAACAAAACTTGGTTGTTCAATATCCTTCTCCTTTTATTTTTATTATAAAATTTTTTTGGTTTGTGATTTAGATTAAAAGTAACAATTATTATTAGAGGTAGGTTATACTTACAACCTTATTTTTTTACAACATTTTACAACCATATCTTAACACCGTTGATTTCCGTCAATCGACAGTTATGATTTTTCCAAATTAAACTAATTAATTAATTATTAATTCACAATAAATGATTACCGTCGATTGGCGGAAATCAACGGTGTTAAGATATGGTTGTAAGAGGTTGTAAAAAAAAGTTGTAAGTATAAGCTTCCTCTATTATTAATAAGGAAAACAAAATAAAGATTTGATTTGTGATTTAAAAGTTACTCTTTGTGTAAGAGATTATGTATTATCCCATTAACTCTCTTTTTTTTTTCTTTTTTTTTTATATTAAAGATGAATGTGAAAAATGAAATGTATGAAAAGTGTAAGAAGTCGTGCTAAAAAAGTAGTTAATGTGTACAAACTAATGATAACTTTGTACTAAACTCATATACATTTAATAGATAAATAATAAAAATTTTCTTATTCTAGAATCACCAACAAAAGTTCTTTGCAGCTAGAGATCTATTTAGTTTAATATTATTAAATATTTATTTATGATATTAAAATTTAATTAAAAAAACTGATAATTCATATAATTAACAAGAAATTTATTTAATTTAATAGTATATATATTTTTCTTCCGAAATACTTGAAAACTTCCACCGATATGAATTTATTATATTCACACGTACACTCTTTGCATATTTCATGTTAGTCATTAAATAACGCATTTGCTTGCTTTGACTTGTTTTAACAATTTAAATGTTATTCATAGCTCATAAAGTATATGGTCCCTTATATTTAATCTTAATTTTCTACTTTTATTTAATCATTAAAAATTTCTGTAAAAATGATGATTCAATTCTTAAAAAATGATTTAGGCAATTTTTTTTATTAAGAACTTTATAGAAAGACTTGGTGATTGTTTAACTAATTAAGATTTTTGGTCTAATACTTTGTTATTCTGTACTTTTTATTTTATTTTCATGATGTGTATAATTTATGCATGTGGGTATGATATGCAGTTTCTGAGTAATGGAAGGTTCAAGAATGCTGATCATCGAGCTGTGGTGAACTCGAACCATAGCCGTTTGTCCATAGCAACGTTCCAAAACCCAGCACCAGATGCAACAGTGTATCCTTTGAAGGTTAGAGAGGGAGAGAAACCTATGATGGAGGAACCAATCACTTTCACAGAAATGTATAGGAGAAAAATGAGCAAGGACCTTGAGCTTGCTAGGATTAAGAAGTTGGCCAAGATAAAGCAATTGCATGATTTGGAGAAAGCAAAAATTGAGGCCAAGCCTTTGGATCAGATTTTTGCTTAGACTTCTCAGAGTTTATTGCCCACTCCCCTCAGCTTTGTGTTTTTTGCATTTTTTTAAATGGCCATTATTATAAGGGTTTTATGTTTATTATGTTGTAGGAAAAGTGATTGTGTAATGTTATAGAGATTCGTTTTGCGTGCCATATTTTTTTCTTTTTTTTTGTTTTAAAATGTGTGGGCCCCACCAAATGTTGTGTCTGTAGAAAAGTTTGTTGTGTTATGTTAAAGGATAAAATGAAAACCCTTATTATAAATCTTTAGCTTTTGTGTAGAGGTATTGTTCATTTTGCCAGTTTCTCAGGATTCAGCGAGGTCTCTGTAAACTACCATATAATCACTACTTATAAATTTAAAATACTAATTGATATATCTGCTCCTATTTTTTATGATATGTTTTTGTTGAAAGTATTTAAATTTTCTCTAAAAAATACTTGTTATGTGTTAAAATATCTGTGAACGTGTCAAACATTTATTCACAACATTTTAATTTATTATTCTACACTAAGATAAATTTGAAAGAGATTTCTCCTTTATTTTTTTCGGCTCATAAATAACAAAAGGGGTTTGTTTTTGTTGTCATCGAGGAAATTTAGGGTTTTTCATTTATTTATATAATGATGTAATTCCATAATTATCACTTATGCATTAGTTCATTTACTTCACTAATTACATGATTAGTGGTTCTAAACCCTAATAAGAGTTTGTTAATTAAATCTAATTAAGGGGTCAATTGCTAACTTAAGCCTAAGATGAGTTTGAATCCACATAGGTAGGCAATTAAATGATGGAAAAATCGTAAGGAATTATCCCATATACAGTTCGGCCTTACCATGAATAATTAGGGTTTTAGGTTGTAAAATATTAATGGATGATGAATTAGGGTTTGAGTGTGGGATTTAGGATTAATTCAACTTCTGAATTGAAGTGTGAGTTGAGTTTCCATGAGGATTAGCATTAATATATACCATGGCCAATTAAGGTAATAATGTGACCTTGATTTGGTTGATCTTTGAGTTAGTGGCTTAGAGTTTAATTAATTTAGTTAAAAATGCTTAAAATATTTGAGAATTGGATTGTGATTCTTTGAATTGTCTTAAGTTGTGAACTTAAGTCTTATGAATGACATATAGTGATGATAAATGTCTCTGATTAGTTGTAAGTTAAGTGGGAAAGGCCTTAACCTAAGAGGGCTTATTGATGGACTAAGTGTTTAATGAGTTATTGTAGACTTAGGTAACAAATTAAAACTTTGTTTTTCGTGGTGTATGTCACGGCCATTAGGTATATATGGCTAGGATGAGTTAAAAATAATACAAGTTATCTTATTTGCCTTAGAGTATAATTCTAAGATGATTGAAGTGCTTAAATCACATAGTGAATGGTAATTGTAAGATAACACTTTTATATGAGCTAAAACATGTAATTATGTAATTAATGGTCTAGACTTGAGTTTGGCATATAATTGGCATATGAGTATGTAAAAAGGAAATGGAATCTATAAATGGCTAGTCTTGTATATTTACTTGACTAATTAATATGTTATTAATGTATATGTATGATTCCTTCTCTAGGTGTGCTTATAGATACTTGCTTGTGAGGACATTGAGCTGGAGCATACGTACTTGCCTTGGCAAGTAGGCTTGAGTATAGATCTATGAGGAAAGCGCTTTGTTTAAGATGTTCCTCTTCTTTTGTGACTATACCATGATGGTGGGCATTATGGTTACATGGTATAAGAGTATGAGATATGTTATATATGTGCATTCATTCACATTAATATAGTGATTGTATAATTTACTATGTTATGATGCACTGGTGATGTATGTTATGAGGTTCCTAGCCAGGGAATAGGTGTAAGAACCTGCACCTTTAAATTAGAGATTTAAATAATCTAATTATGAATTTATGAAATAATTCCATAATTGACATTGGATAAATATAGAAAGACTAGAATAATTATTGAGAAGGGAAGATAATGCTTAAATCGTTGTTCGGATGAAAAGTGTAGATACTGGTTCCACTTCACGGTATAAATGTGTACCAGCAAAATATCCCGAAAAATTATAATAGAAATATAAATATTCCTAGAAAAATATCTAGGTCTAACATATCAAGTTTGAAGTAATAATAATGAGCGCTAATACCAACTATATATAAAACGCATACCGGCAAAGTGTTGCGAAAAATTATAAGAAAAATATGATAATTCCTAGAAAAACGGCTAGGTTTAAAGTATTAAGTTTGGTAGAAAAATAATTAGCGGAGCTATTAGAACTAATACTGGGTGCTTAAGAGTGTGCCACTATAAATAGGTGGGCACACTAACCTAGGTCAAAAATTTACACTAATCCTACATAGCTTGGCTGCTGCCACTTTCTTCTCCATAGGAAAGTTTGAGCTATTCTTCATTTGCACACCCAAGACTCCATCTTTCTTCATGATTATCCTCTTCCATCATTGTCCATACTTGTTAGCAAGCAATGGGGGAGTGAGGAGAGTGTTTTGTGAGTTTGGGATTCTATTTTGGGGCATTGAATGGCCATTGTTGTGGAAGTAGGAGCTTGTTTAACCTCCATTGAAGCTTCAAGAACCAAGCTTTGGGAGGAAAGAACCTACCTTAGTGTGGGGATTTTCGTGCACCACCAAGTCAGTGGCTTGGAGTACCCCCTTGGTCCTCAAAGCTTCCCCATTTTCAGAGTTCAAGGGTCCCTAGGTAACTACAAGTCATTTCCTTTGTAAATTCTTGAAAATGAGCTATTTTGTAAAGTATAATATGGAAATATTAATGATGCATGTAAAATATGTTAGAATGATGTTTAAGCATGTTAGTTGGACTTCTGTTTTGATAAAAATCGGACCTTGGACCCTTGAAAGGCATTGAAACTGCGGATTATGCAGAAAATTCTGCAGATTTCGTGTTCTTTCCGCATGGTAATCGATTACCCTGTTCATGGTAATCGGTTACCATGTGGAGTGATCAATTACCTTATTTATGGTAATCGGTTACCATGTTGAGTAATCGATTACCATGTTTTTGGTAATCGGTTACCCTGTGCATGGTAATCGGTTACCATAGGGAGTAATCGATAATTACCTCGTTTTTGGTAACCGGTTACCATGTTTTTGGTAATCAGTTACCGTGTGGAGTAATCGGTCACCCCCTGTCAGAAAGACCCAAAACCAGTTTTAATGTGTAGGAAAGTCCCCATTTGGACATGGTACCCGAGGAAGTTAGTGCTACTGTTGGGGAAATATTAATACCAATAATAGTGAGGGTAATATGTGATAATTATGAATTAAAAATGATGTAAATGAAAGAGAAAACATTTCTTAATGCATATGAAACTTGGGATTTCATAATATTAAATTATGTGTTCCAACAAAACAGATTGCAATTTCAAATTATGTGACGGTTGGGGTGCCTGTGTATACAAAGCCTTTGGATAGGGATTTTGGCACTACAGTCAAGATTTCGTGTCCTTGATTTTACCCATTGATGGTTCCACCATACCCTATGGAGGGATGATTTATATGCATGATGATTTATATGCATGATGTGTATGTTCTAAAAATATATCTATTTATATGATGAATATTGGATATGCTGTTGAGATGGATTATATGTTAGTGCATTTGCCAAATGTATATGTATGTGGGGTATTCACACGAGACGGTAACCCCTGAGCATGTCAGACCACATGCAAGATGGTAAATCCATGTGTGAAGTACATGGTGGACTCCCTGTACTGTGGGTTGTAGACGTACTTAATGCCTACATTTTTTTCTATGGCCAATAGGATGCATACACACATGACTTGGACATATGCTGCATTGCACGGATTTTGATATTATATTGTTGTTACGATTTTAGAACTTATATTGAACATGTAAGTGAGCTTGGTGGTGGAGAAATCCTTTTCTTACTAAGATTTCTCTTTTGAGATCTAACCCCGTGTGGGGCACATTTTCAGGTACAGGTACTTGGGGGTTGATACCTCTAGCGGCAAGAGGCCGGAGTTGAGTTGAGATGATGCATGCACCTTGCCATATTACCATGATTTATATCTTGTTGTTATGTTATGGCCATTATAAGTGAGACATGATTTGTTGTTTATGTTGCTTTATTTGGTGAACATGGGGGTTGTCCATGCCACATTGGAATAAGATGTATTTATCCAGACTGAGTCGTACTATTATATCAGGACATGTCCGTTCTACGTGTTATAGCTCTGTGACTTGATGCATTATTTATGTTATGAGATTATTCAGTGTAGTTATTTATTGCAATTTACATACAGGCGATTTTTGAAAAGGAATTAAGTAAATCCACTTGGTAAATTGATTATGTTTCATAATTGTAAAATTTTAGCTTCCGCATTTATTTATCTGCGCCTATTACCATTATATGTTTAATACACCGGGTACAGACGGGGTGTTACATTTTATGGTATCATAGCACTTTCTAGGGGAAAAACCTGTATGTATTGCAATAACTTAAGATGCTTTGTTGTGTGAGTTGTCTTGTGATTTTCTTTTAGGTTTTGTTATGATTATGCATGTGTGACTACATTGTGTGGGCCTAATCAACTCATCTTTTGTGTAACATATGTAGAGTTATGGCACCTCCTAAGAGAACTCGGGTGACGAGCGAGGGTCAGTCTGATCCTTCTTGACTGCATTAGCTGAGATGTCGGCGGCTAGATAAGCCGATCAAGAGGCCACTAGGGCGACCACCCAGGCCATGATGGATGCCGTGAGAGAGACAAATAGGAAAGCCACGGAGGACGTACTTGATAATTGTATGATGTATAGTTAGTAATAATAAAAGAACTGAATTTGGATTCATGTTATGTAGAGTTTGTAAACATGATAATTCGTAAAGTGTATGTAAATTACGTGTGAAAGAATATAAGTTAAAGTGTTGTGTAAGGTTTACGTGTGATATGAAATTAACCTAATACAAGTGTTTATGGATTAGTTTGAATGATGTATCCATTGGATAAATTAATTGTAAGAAAAGAATGCATGAAATTCACAAATCATTAGGACAATGATTCATCAATGATTGGTTAATCAGCATGGTATGTTAATTAAATTTAATTAAATATTTTATGATATTTGCGAAATAAAATCAAGATTCAAGTGATGTTAAGGTATGGTAAGCCTTAATAAAGTATTAAATACTTACTTAGGTTAGTGGTTTAATTAACTATAAATGTCGGTTTAATGTGAAGGTGTGAAAGTATACTGAGACTCGTGTGGTATGACATGAACTATTAATCGAAAGTTAATGAAAAGAGTGATTAAAAGAATTATCAAGTGGGTAATTAAGTTAATATATGAATGGTATTTGGTTATGTGTACAGTTATATGTGTTTTGAATTGATGATTGTTTATATTTTTATGAATAATATCATATTTTAAAAGGATATCATAAGTGGAAGTAAAGAGTGCAGGTTCCATGGACAACAAGTTAAAATAGGAAACATTGATCAGGTAAGTTTTCGGTTTAGGAGCTTCTCCGTCTTAATATCCCGCCGTAATCAAGTGGATTATGGTTTCTGTTTGGATTATCTGTTAGAAATGTTAATCCTTGCATAGATTGCATTCATATAAGATCAATGATTATATATGATTGGTATGATTTTAAATATTATGATTTTATGTGAATTGATTTAACATGTTGTAAATTATTATACTTATGATCGATGTATGAGTTGATGTGAAATTGTATGATTTGCCATGATTAACATGCTAAATGATCAATGCATTGATAACATGTAAATTATGTATGTTTGTTGTGAATAACATTTCAATAGATGTAATATGTATACTTTGTTGTTTACACTTAACGTATGATGTTGAACTTGAATTTGTAAATAACATGAAACAGTTGTTTGTTATAATTAATTGATGTGTTGCGTTGTATGATGGATTTAATTTATTATCCGTTGTTGATATGTTTATTTGATTGTGTTGATAATTGAAGTTCTGTGTTCTGATGTGATTATGTTTGTGTTGAGAATTTTTGTGTTGAGAGTACTTAATGTATTGTTGTGATTTTGTTGTTAGTAGAAAGACTGTTATGTTGTGATGAATCTGATAACAGATTAAAAATTGGTGTGTAAATATAGTACACTGATATAAAGAGTTATGATTTGGAATAAGAGTGTTGTGATATATATATATATATATATATATATATATATATATATATATATATATATATATAAAGTACGAGGCCATTTAATAAATTGGTCATATAAGTGGAGTATTTTCATCAAAGGGATAGCTCTGGTGGAATTACTGATAACACATATTTTATTACACTTATTTATTACTCTTGATTGGTAATTTTAGGTTTTATTTGAGTTAAATAAATGTCTTTTGGGTCAAATCAGAATTCTAGATTTTAATTGGGTTTAAAAGATTTTCGTCATAATTTTCCAAATTTACACTACTTTCATATTTTGGTCATACCTCACTCTACAGATTTCTGATTAACTCCGTTCTTCTTGCGTTTTGCAGCTAGTAGGAAGGGCTACAATTTCTATTACAGTTACTGAAGCCCAATTCGGACAGAAAGTTGGTCGAAACCTGAGCACAAGATGGACGTGTTTTGCTGGAGATTTATTTTGATATTTGGACTTAAGTTATAATTTTGAACCCAATGTACATGAGGCCCAGAGCCATTATTTCTATTTTGTCTCCTTTCATTTTGGGTTGGATTTGTAGAGCCCGAAGCCGAACTTGATTAGGGGTTAAAAGGGCGAGAGTAGGGACCTTCTGGATCATCTTTCATTTGAGTTTGAATTTTACGGTTTTGAAATTAATATAATTTTCGTCTTTTTTCTCTCTTCTTTTCTTTAATCAACCCAAGGGTTGAGGATTCCATGGTTGAATCCTGAGGACCTGCGCCTCATTTTGAACCAAATTTGTTTCTCTTTCCAACTCGGTCTGGCATCGCGCGATTGTGGGTGCTCAAACTGAGATACGCGATTGCGTTCTCAGGAAAGATATTAACCATTAGATTTAATGGTTAGGTTGATTAACCCAATGAACTCAAGTTGAACATGTTGATACTCCGCGATTGCGTGAGTAGACGCGCCTTATTCTACCAAACGCTAAGCGATCGCTTATAGAGGGTTCTCGATTGGAAACGAGGATTTTGATTCAATTGAGATCAATCACGATTTGGTAATTATTTGTCCAATGATGATATCTTTGGAATCCTAATTCTTGGGTTGGTTGCTTTTAATTTCATTTTTTTTTTTCATTTTCGTTTAAATTTACAATCATATTCAAACCCCCCATTTTAGTTTCCGTTTTTCTTTAATTTTCGTTTCTCCTTATTTCTTTTTTTATTTAGTTCCCATTTTTATTTGGTTTCCATTTTTTTTATAATCGAGCGATTGACTTCATTGCGAACTCCTTGAAAGACGACTCAGGTTGACGCTTTACTACAAAATTTTAATTAATCCGATTTAATTAATTTGTGCGAGTTCGACAGCTCGTGTCAATTACTGAGAATAAATATTAATGTGAAAGTGTCTAATTTTTGTTTATTTTTATTACTCTTTAAAATAGAGATATATAATATTCTGATGTGTTTTGATGATTGTGATGTTTGTGTATTCTGATAATTCTGATTAATTTGATTAGTGTAAATACTAATCTTCGTGGTTATGAAATTTGTGTGTTAAGTGTTAATAATTCTGAAGTGAGTTTCTAATTTCTGAAGTAAAGTCTGATTGTATGAAAGATTTATATTCTAGTTCATAATAAATACTAGAATGAAATTATGAGATGTGTTGAAAAATATCTGTTTATGAAGTAAGATAATGGAATTATAACTTATAAAGTTATGTGAATTAAGGAAAGGTAAAAATGATGTAAAATACTTAATTGTATCATTTTGAAAATATATAATGTTGTCTGCATTTGGAAATTTAACATGTAATGCTGGAAGTAAAATCGTTGGTGGAGACTTCTCCATAAACCCCGAGCTTATTGAGTTTATCTCACCTCACGTTATGGGAATATATTTCAGGTACTTCTAGAGTGAAAGATAATGATAAGGGTAAGGGCCAGTGGATAAAGACTAAAGTTATACTTGAAGCTGCTAGTGAACAGTTGCATGTTTTGAGAAATCTCTGTATATATGTTTTGATATGATAACTAATGGAAAAAATGTTTTGAAGGACCTACATTGCCTATGTAAGAGTTCTATACAGAATAACGGATATGTGCAAATATTCTATGGTAGTTTAATGTAATTGGCATGGAGCCATCTTTGTGATATAGTTTGAATGGAATGAATATTTTGTAAATCAGGTGTTGTTAATTAAGTGGAATTGTGAAATTCCTAGTTGTTTGTAAAACAGTGGAGATGCTGCCAGAATTTATAAGAAAATGTAAGTGTAGTATGTATGACTTTGGTAAGTCATATCTCACTTAATTCTTTGTCAAATGAGACTTGTTAGTTGTCGTTGTGAAGGTTAGGATGTAAGCTTTAATGTCTTAAAACATAGGACAACAAAGAGAGAAAAACATGGTGCAGTCTACTGTTTGTGTTCGCTTCCCAGTTGTAGAGGAATTGATGACAAAAAAGTTGTTTAAATTAGAAAATTCATAACTTCATCGTTTCTTATCGAAACAAGGCTTATAATATATCAAATTAAGGGTCTAGGTGTCAACTATACCATATCTAAAATTGAGAGAAAACAGATGAGTGGTTTTACTCCGTTTTGCAACACTGTAAAATAGTGCATACTCGTTGTTGACAATTTTGAGCAGTAAACTTACGGTAAAGATATATGGAGTTGTAGAAGTCCAAATTGAGCTTATGATACCTTGTTGGAAGTCTTAGAGTATCTAGTTTAACATATTAAAACATTAGAATTTAATTATATACAGGTAAAGTGTAATTTTTGTAAAACCAAACTTATATAAGGTTAGTATGTTGCATGATAATATATTATTGCTTCGTTGATTTATGCGAACCACTTAGCAATCTTTGTATATGCTTTTTGGGATTTTAAGCAGTAGAATTTATATTCCTCATTTTGTTTTTGGGAATTGTTTTGAATACGATTGTTTTAAAAGGAAAACATAGTTTATAAAAGAAAAGTTTTACCGTATTTTAATTCAATTACGGTGATTATAACTATGCTTAATATCATATGTTCGGTAATATGCCAGTCCAGAAAAGAGTGTTACATCCACATACCCGAAAGGATGAAGACTATCCAACTTGATTCGAAGACCCGAGTTAAAATATTTCACCTAGTCTACATCATTCTAAAATGCACCTTCAGCCACTTTTTTAAGCTCGCCTCGAGAAAAGTCGTAGTCATCCTATAGTTTCTTAAGAAAATCTTGTAGTTCTGTATGAGCACCCTGTAATTTATTGTGAGCACTCTATAATTTATCATAATCACTATGCAACTTCTCTAGCACAGATTCCTTTTCATGAAGGATGCCGGCTCTTTCTTTAAGAACTTTCAGCATAGACTCCACATCGGCTAGAAAATCTAAAGCATTAATAACAGACTTAGAATCCAATTTACTTTCATCCAACTCTTTTTCTCGTCAACTCAAGAGAAGAGTTTAGCAAAGTTTGATGTTGTTCAATTGCTTTATCTCTTTTAGCACGAAGAATAGATGACTCTAACAATAACTCGACAACCTATCTCAAATTTGAAAATACGACTTCAGAATGGATGTTGCCTTCATGGTATAATGCTCCATTATATTAAGTTCATCCATATCATATTCGGATACAAACTTAGTAGCAAACCAAGAATGTGGTGGACAAATCGCACCTCGGAGCTCATTTGTTATCCCAAATTCCCAAATAACCCCTCTCGAGAGTCGAGAAGAAGGCTGAGGTGGGAGTAGAGAAATTTATTTATTTAAAACTGCAGCAACTACGATCGTAGCAATATCATCAGAATAAGAACGAGTAACAAACTTACACTATTAGAGTCTCATGCTTCTGCATCATTAGAGACTCGATCATGCTGATAACATGTTATAAAACTAAGAGAGAAAATATGAAATGAAATGAAAAAAAATATAAATATGATCAAAGTATGAACTCTTAAGAAAGTAGGAGAATATCACTAATTCTTATTATCATTTTTTATAGAATATATGTCCTTGTATAAGACTTCAAAACTGAATAGGAAGACTAATTGCACATCAATGCAATATTATGCATGGTGGACTGGTGGTTATGATTGTAACATGCAAGCAAATGGTCATAACATAAAATAAACTTCTTGAATTTCCAATATTTATCCACATGTAAAATTCATCTTTTAAACCAAACCACATTTTTTTATCGAAAAATCTAAAAAAGAGAGTAATTCTTTAATGAAAGATGAAAAAGAAAAAAAGTAACAACATTTTTTCTAGAAGCTCGTGGAACTTCTGGTTTTTAGTTTTTTGTTTGTTTGTTAAAAACAAAAATTCATCTTTGAGAGAGATGTAAACTCTTAAATCTGAATCCGTTCTGAATTTCCAATTAATACATGGAGAACCTATAAGATTATCGGGGATAATCTCCAAAAAAAAAATGTCACATCAAACAAAAAGTTAATGAAATGAAAGAAAGGCATGAAACATGCCTCCGCGCGCATTGCTACCGTATTATTTAACACAACCTCATCGAAGAAATTGAAACATTACCTCAGCACGCGTATTATTGAATACAACTTTAGATTTCTTGTATTGAAAATCTAATATAAAATCTATACATATGTCTTTCACCTAATATATAATTAAAATTTAAGAATAATTAATTCAAGATATAATATATGAGGGAGGATATTCTTACTACCAAAATATTTCATTACCAACTTACTACTAATCTAATCACCGTTGGATCAAAGAGAGAGAATTCTAAAAAGTTTTTGAAGAAAGAGAAAATGTTGATCCAATGGTGATTAGATAGATAGTAAGTTGGTAGTGGAACATTTTGGTAATAAGAATATCTCTCCTCATATTATATATTAAAGTTTTCAGGACCAAATGTTTTAGAATTCAATTTTTGCCATCTAATATATTTTCTTGTATTTAAAATATAATATAAAAGCTATACATCTGTGATCTGTCTTTCATCTAATATATAATTAAAATTTTAGAATAATTAATTCAAGATATAATATTAAAGTTTCAGGACCAAATGTTTTATAATTCAATTTTTACCATCTCATATATAAGACAACGTAATAAAAATATGGCTTAATGATTTTACCGTGAATATAACTAAGTTATTTACATTGACTCTCGAAATGATGTCATTTTGATTTAAAAAAAAAAATTATAATGAGAAAAACTATTATAGTCTTCAAAGAAATTATAATTAGAAAAATACCTCAATTTCTATCCCAAAACAATATGATTTTAGATTCAATGTAGATAACTTATCTACGAAGAAACGAACCCTAAAAATATAATATAAAAAATTCACAAACTCTTCACTTGTCAATTGTTAAGTTGGTTCATAACACCATTCTCTTTTGTGTCCTTCAAAATTAGCGCCCTATTTATACACCTACGTTCATGCAAACTCAAAACAGATAACATAGCCATAGAAAAAAACAACAACATAGAAACTCTATAGCCAATTTATCCAACAATGGCACAAGCAAAAACTCTCACTTGCCTGGCCAATAAAAAGACCCTCGAGTCTAGATTCATTAGGGACGAAGACGAGCGCTCAAAAGTTGCTTACAATGAGTTCAGCAATGAGATCCCAGTCATTTCACTCGCTGGAATCGACGAGGACAATGACCGCATAGCAGAGATTTGCAACAAGATTATGGAAGCTTGCGAGAATTGGGGTATCTTCCAAGTAGTTGATCATGGTGTAGACAACAAACTCATATCTGAAATGACCCGTTTGGCCAAAGAGTTCTTTGCTTTGCCCCCAGAAGAGAAGCTTCGCTTTGACATGTCCGGTGGCAAAAAGGGTGGCTTCATAGTCTCTAGCCATCTCCAAGTAACACTTTTTCCCCTTATACACATTATTTCTAACAATTAGCCATAATGGATAAATTGAATGGTAGTTAAAATGTTGAGAAAAGTGTATATCATTTTAAATGATGTAAAGTTGTGTCATTTTAAGAGAGAGAAAGAGATAGATAAAGGAGGACAGAGTTGACAAAAAAATAAAAGTATGGATCTCATCTCTTTGTGAGAATTGAAGGATATAAATTGTGTCGTTCAAAAAAATAAACATTTTTCACTACAATGTTTACGTAGAAAATGGTATTAGTTATAGCATATGCTTTGTGGGTTAGTAAATTTGATTTTTTTTTTTTAATTTTTTTTTTGGTACAGGGAGAAGCTGTGCAGGATTGGAGAGAGATTGTGACATATTTTTCGTACCCAATTAGAAACAGAGATTATACAAGGTGGCCAGACAAACCTGAAGGGTGGATAGAGGTGACAAAGAAATACAGTGAGAAGTTGATGGGTTTGGCATGCAGGTTGTTGGAGGTGTTGTCAGAGGCAATGGGTTTAGAGAAAGAGGCTCTTACGAAAGCATGCGTTGATATGGACCAGAAGGTTTTGGTGAATTTCTACCCAAAATGCCCTCAACCAGATCTCACACTTGGACTTAAGCGACACACTGATCCTGGCACTATCACGCTGCTCCTTCAAGATCAGGTCGGTGGACTTCAAGCTACAAGAGACAATGGTAAGACATGGATAACCGTTCAGCCTGTGGAGGGTGCTTTTGTCGTCAATCTTGGAGATCACGGTCACGTGAGTCACATTTCCTCACTCACATTCTTATTATTACACTTAAACATATGATAAAATAGTAAGTTTTATCATTAATTAAAATCGAACTATCAAAATATAATAAACAAAATTATGTCTCTACTTTCTCTTTGCTTTTTAGTATTAATTTTGGGGAAAAGTTCACCGATGTGCCCGTGATTTATTCCAAAATCACTTATGTCCCTATGATTTATTTTTTATCACATATGTCCCTGTGATTTGCAAAAGAGTATGTTTTTTTATCACATATGTCCCTGTGATTTTTTACTTTTTACAAATCACAGTGGCATATGTGATCAAAAATAAACCACAAAGACATAAGTGTTTTTGGAATAATCCACGGGGGCATTGGTGAACTTTTCTCGTAATTTTAAAATCATTTTAATGAGTAATGATACAGGTATAAGTAAGTTTCTTAATAATGTCTTAGTTACTCTTTTTTTTTTTTTTTTTTTTGGTAAACATGGAGGGCCTAGCCCAGAAAAACTAAAGAGAAAGCTGATGCATGCTGGAGGACACATGCTCCATCAGCAGGTACTTACAAAAGTCACTCCAAAAAGGAAAAACACTAACAGGGGGAGAAGGGAAAAACATCAGCTCACCACCCCTGCAACTAAAGTCAAACTTAGCCAGACTATCAGCACAAAGATTAAACTCCCTAGGAACATATTCAAGATGAATATAATCAAAGGCATCTGGGTTATACTTAAATAAATATGAGATTAAATAAATATTTTAAATCTCTAAGGAATAAGGATTACCTGATTTAAATTTAAATCATGTTTGTGAGAAATAAAATATATCAAATGAGATGTCATTACGTAGATCTCAAAAAGTTATATGGAATCAAAAAAAGAATTACCTGATTTAGATACCCGAGCCAAAATAAAGAAGTTTTATGATTAAATTATTATTACTTTTTTTGAAAGAAAAAAATGACACGTGTCAACACCTTATGAGAGACGCCTAAATGGGACGTCACATGTGACGCCCAAAAAGGCGTCACAATGTGCGATAGATCCATAATTATTCCCAAAACTGCAATAAACACGTAATTATTTAATTAAAAAGCTTTATTTTAAAAAAATTTGCCCCATTTCGGATGCCTTTTGTAGGAACAAGAACAGAAAACTAGTAACATATTTGGGAAGAGGTATTTATCCTTTAATGACACAACTTATATCTTTTAACCCACACCTTTATTTTATTTTTTCAACTCTCTCTCTCTCCTCCTTTATCAATCTCTTTCTCTCTTATCTTTGCATCTTTTAAAATGAGACACACTTTACCCAAAATATTTTTAGTGTCACAAACATAATTTATTAATATTCTGCTGTACCCTATAAACGTAATAAGTTATAGATGATACAGAACATCAACTATAAAGATCAGTAGCATACTTCTGAACTGAAAAATTATGTACATCGAACTAAACTTTCATTGTAAAATTCATTGAACACCCATTTGTGAGTTCCAATCTTGTGCATCAGCTTTCCATCTTTAGGAAACTTAATGTGATTATTTCTTCGACAACTATAACCTTCATAAATGTGAGTCTAATATTTTTTTCCATTGTCAGTAACTTAAAAATGAAGAATAAATCCAATGAATAAATACATGAGCATTCCCCATAAAAACACCAGGAAAACATCCTTTTAAGATCTTACACCTCTCACTTGCATTGTCTTAATAAGCCTCTCAAACAAACTCACACTCAAATATGAAACGTCTTCAAACCACCAGTCAGATTCTGAGCTTCGGATTCTGGCACCAGTATTTATACCATTCCATAGAATGCTTCCACCAGGGCTCTGTAAACTCCCATACATCATCATGGGCCATCCAAAAAAACTTGGATCCGTACAAACCATCATAGATAGGGCATTCAAACACTTGCCAACTAAATGAAGCTTTTCAGCTCTTGGTAGAACAGGCTCAGAACTTTGACGAGTCAAAATACAATCTTTCCAGTTGTGCCGGTACATTTTTATGGAGAAAACTCACTGATTTTGACAACAAGTAACCTTCTCCAAATTCATCTGTCATTTCAAGATAATCTGCAGCACAGGAGACCAATACTACATTTCTGGTTGTCAGTTCTACACTAAACCCATAACAGAATTTGGCAACAATTAAGAAAGTGTCAGGACCACCAGGGAATTCTTCCAGCACCATACTCAGAGTTTTCCCATAGGTATTCTTGGACTCTTCATGTGCTCGAGAGATTTTTCCACATTTTGATACAAGAGGGAACTGCATTAACATAGCATATCTAGCTCAAAATCCAGTGCAACAGTACATCTCGTAATTTTTCATATCAAACAACAGTATGGCTACCATAAACAAGGCTTATATTATCCTACCTCTCCGCAATTTATGCATAAATCAGAACCAAAAAAAATAACAAACTGACTGTCATATGAACTTTGTCCAACATCTCAAAACACTTACTTCTGTCTCAATCCTAATGGGAGGGCCTGGCAAACTACTTGAGTAGGAAATGGCATATCATGTAATTAATCATGTTAGAAGTTATCTTGTTGTGGTTAGCATAGATGACACAGTTGGAAAACTAGACAAATATTTAGCTCTTTCACCTACTGGGCAGTTTGATCTGTATTAGAATTTCCATTTGTAATTAGTTAGTTACCAATCCACATCACTTGAGGTGTACACCCAACACGAACCAATAATATTTAAGCAGATATCCATGACAATCATCTTAAATAATACCAAATGATCTTAGAAACAATCCATCATTAAGATAAATCTTTCCCTTCCTCTTCGCAACTTAATCTGCAGGTATTTCAAAGTTATTCTTATAATGTGATGCATTTGTTTAATTTCAAAACTGTGAAATTTTATAATAAAAATGTACCGAAGAGTTATGTGCATAGAGCACAAAAACCCAAGGGGCAATCCAAAAGCACAATCCAAAAGCAGGAAGATGGAGAGAAAATTATTTATTTGTGTATGTATACATATACATGATTGAATAACAAGGAAAAAAAAAATCAAATTGAGCCTCCAATGAAAAATTACCCAACACAAAATTTTCTATCTGAATAAATATCTAAACTATTGAGGTTAAAAAAATCATAGCACCTATGGATGCAGCATATAGGCCAGTCTCAAGAACACTCCATCAATGCTTCTAATTCCTTGACTATTTGATCTACAGCATACACGATCATCTTCTTTAACTGTTTCATTAAAAATCATCCACCATAAACAAACATAAAATAAGAAAATGTTGGCTAACATCACATTTTCTTCTACAACTTAAGTAGGTTGAAGCTAAGGAAGAGA
>JAVKPL010008657.1:0-33540 GCA_032173675.1 Gastrolobium villosum | reverse complement strand
AGCCGAAGTGATTACAGACAACGGATCACAGTTTGTTGATAAAAATTCCAACAGTTGATGAAAGACTTTCATATTACGCATCGTTTCGCTTCTGTCGAACACCCACAATCAAATGGACAAGCCGAGACAGCAAACAAGATAATTGTGGATGGCCTCCGGAAGCGAATGACAGATGCTAAAGGAAGTTGGGTTCAACAACTGCACTTTGTCCTTTGGGGGTATAGAACAAGTACTCAAACATCAACAGGAGAAACCCCTTTTCGACTAACATATGGTTGTGAGGCTATGATCCTGGTAGAAGTCGGAGAAACTTCTTGGAAACGAATGAACAATATGACAAAAGGCGAATAGCAGAACAGTCAATTGCTTACTGCCGAGTTGGACCTCATAGAGGAAACTCGGGTTCTGGCTCATTGCCAAGATATGATGGCCAAACAACAAATGGCGGCCAGGCACAACAAGAAAGTGCGACCAAGAAGTTTCGAGATCAATGATTTGGTCCTCAGAAGAGCAGATATAGGAAACCGAAATGCACGTGAAGGCAAATTGGCTGCAAATTGGGATGGGTCTTACCGAGTTCAGCACAAGCTCGGAAATAGAGCTTATATCCTGGAAACAATAGAAGGCAAACCAATTAAGAGAACATGGAATGCAGATAAGTTAAAGATGTATTACAGCTAAAAGACTTTTAGCTGTTTCATAGATGAAGTTATCCTCTATTAGGGACTTTATTTAAAAGCCAAATATGCTGGAAATATTCATGTAATACACGAACTGATAATGAATAAATGAGGAATTATTTCTTATTAAAGATTTGTTCTTATTTGTTATTAGTATCGTACACAAACCAAGGTATAAGATGCAATCGGCTAAAATGACCCTGATCAGGTCAAAATGCCCATTATTTTTGGTTTCAAAATCAAAAAAAAGGGGCAGGTACTGTGATTGCCTTTACCTTGGAAAACTTTATAAACAGTTACGTCCGAAATGACGAAGCGTTTTATATGCAGATTTAGCTTTATATAACTAAGTCAAAAAACATGTGTCATGAATAATGGCAAAATCGGAATCCGTCTAAATGCTTTGACCTCGGCCAGGTCATATAAACCAGACTCATATAAACATGAGGGTTTTCGAAATGTATCCGTCATCAAAACCTTGGTTAAAATAGCATGTTATAAAATGAAAACCGGAAATAAAACCGGCAATATTCATTACATGTCAAAAAAAAAACTCTTAAAAGCCCTAAACAAAATACTCAAAAAAAAACAAAATTTTTAAGAAGCAGAAGGTGGACAAATGCTTGTTTCCTCGCCTTTTTCCACTACGACCTTATCTTCACCCTCTGTTCGTGTAGCTGAGTCGCACGTCGGGGACTCTGGAGGGCAACCAATGATAGCACCTTTACTCACATAAGCCTGAGGATGTATCCCGTGGGTGTTAAATTGAAGATCCGGATTCACAACTTGGAGTTGGCTAATAACATTATTAAAAGAACCAGTTATTGCCTTTTCCATCTCGCTCCGGTACGCTCGCGCAGTAGCTTCCGTATCATCCAATTTTTCTTCAATACTTTCAAGCTTCAGCTTAAACTCTGTCAAGGATTTATGATTAAAATCATGCACGAATTTGAAATCTTTATATTCCTTTTGAAGCTTAGCAAGGGCCTCCTTAGTTGTTGAAAGATCTTCCACCGCCTTCTCCTTCTCCTCCTTCACCAAATCCAAATCGGCTGTAACCTTGGCTTTCTCTCCTTGACCAGCTGTCAAATCATTGAAAGTACAGAGGTAGTCATTTTTCAAAGACAACAGAGGTCTCACCATAGCCGACATTTTCATGCAACTATCTCCATTTCTTCCAATTCCTTGATCTGCGTAGCAGTAAAAGGAGACGAGGATTAGTTATCCCTGACTTCCAAAGAACATGCTTGGAAATCCCAGAAGATGGTGGAGGCATAATAGCAGCTGGAATTATTGGAGGAACAATCGGGTTCCCCTTATCCGGCTTCCCCTTCATCTTGTCACCAACTGTTTTTATTTTCTCAACAGAAGGTTTTTTGGGTTGCTCGTCTGAAGCCTTCCGCTTTTTGTCAGGGGGATCCACTGATTTCCCAACAACACCCCGACTCAAAACTGATAACCAACTGGGTTGATCATCCTTTTTACTTTGCTGATCATCTTGAGCTTGACCTGCCATGTTGGGAACTGCAAAACAAACGTTAATCACGGCCACAAAATATCATAAAACAACTAATGATGCAAGGATAATCATACTCAATTTCACGTCAAGCTCATCTTGTGATTTATAAATCAATGAGGCAACACTAGCCGATTTACAAGATTGTAGGTAACTCCCTATGGCAATTGCCGTGTTGATATCAGAAGGACTCAACTCGAACTCGCTAAAGCGATAGCTTGTAGGGGGAAATTGGAAATGATCAGACGACCAGCATAGGGGAAACTTTCCCTCTACGTCCTCGGTACCGTAATTACTAAGGAACCACACATCTTTACCAGGATATGCGGAGACTTTAAAAAGCTGGTCTTTGAAATTTTTGAAAGACTCAGTATATACTCAAAACAACCTATGACCCGGAACACCACGAATAGTAACCCATCCCTTCCGTTCGGGTGGTTCACGGCCGGTCCGACATGAAACAACTTGAAAAAAAATAAAAGAAGACACAGACAGAAGGTGATAGCGTCAGATATGCACAAAAACGCTCAAATGCTTTTACGAAACCCCATCCATTGGGATGAAGTTGGGTGGGGGATATATGCAAGTGGTTAAGAATTTCTATTTGAAACTCAGTTAAAGGAAATCGAACCCCCAATTGGGTTATCACATCGCAGTAAAAGAAAAAGGAGCAAGAATCCCCTTCTGCTCCTCCGGAACAAACCGGTTCACCTTCTGCTTGGGGACGAATGTCTTAATTCTCTAATTGCCCAACGGGAAGGCTAGCCACGTCATCCGGACTCATCTTGGACGTTGTATTTAGCACTTCATATGTTACCCAAGGAAACCGAGAAACTAAGGAAGTAGGGGGAGACTCAAAACATGACTCGGTAGAACCCGACTCATCTACACCTTCTTCAGGGAAACATGCTATTAATACCTAGAAATGAAAAACAAGAAAATGCGATCAGATGAGGATGGATATACCTGAATTAAAAGTGCTATCAGAAGAATCACTAAAAGACGATGATGACGACAAATCAAAAATCATAACTGGCTCATTGGCCCAATCAGATGGAGGGGCAGAATCCGGGATGCTCCCATGACGGCAACTAGCCAGTGTTGATTTAGCTAAAGAATCACGTCCTTGTTGGATAAGTTGAGAGCATAGATAAACGCAAGAATAACAAGGAACATCCTTGGACGGAGGGGGAGAATGACGGGAACCTTGAAGGATAGAACCAAAATAATTTGGGCTCTCAGATGAAGAAGGAGAACAAATAGTGGATGAAGTGACCCCTTCGACCACTTTTTCGCGATCTTGAACCACAATATCCGCGAAGCATGCTTCCCGTTTTTCCTCCTCGGTCCTGGGAATTCCCCAAAGCCAAAAACAGGCGCCAGAAGGAATTTTTTTCAACAAATCAGAATCTATCTCATTCTTTTCTTTACAACGTAAAATTGGAAAGGAAAGTATTTTTCTTCCCATTTTACATATGAGAGTTAAAGACACTTGAAAGGAAAAAACCACGAATGGTAAAATGTCAACAACTCTCCAAAAACAGAAAATGAAGATGAAACAAGGATGACGCAAAAACACATACAAATGCAACTAAGGAAGGCAGAGCACAGCACAGAAGCAAGAAAAAACAAAATGCAAAGCCAATAGAAATACTTGATTATGGAGGATGTGTGACAGGATTTATGATTTGTAGCAAGATGAAGGACAGAAACCACGAAAGTTTGAGTGGGGAAATGAATGAAATGACAAACACAATGAAAGAAAATAGTGATGGACTTCAGGAAGACCAAAGAACAAGGTTATTGAGTTCATTTCACTCCCATTAGGTCCGTCGTACGTAACAATCGCCACAATCGCGAGTGGAGATTGCAGCGGTTTGGAATAACAAAAGTTATAATCGCTCTATCACCTCAAAAGACAATGATTCGACGCATAAAATGATGTTATTCATAAATATGCACGATAAACGAGACTTCACAAGATAGCTGCAGCATGCAAAGGCATACGAGCAACGACGCGTGGCCAAACGTACAGTTGGCAAAACACAAAAAACAAAGAACAAGAATCTTTCAAAACCGAGTTATAATCCAAGAAGCAATTCGGTTATAACAAGAAACCCGACAAATCTACAGCATATCCACACAGGGTTAACACTTAAACCTACCGATATAAAGGGACAATTAAGTAAGCGCGGGAACAAAAAACTTTACATGTCCATACTACAACCACCCAGGCAACCTGGATGCTTGGATAGCCTGGCTGAGGGGCAGCTGTTATGGACATGTACCAAAAGGCCCATATGATCGGCCCATTTAGACAACCGGCAACATGCAACTCGGCTACAGGCAACCCGAAGGTAATGAAACGGATCGCATTAAAGACATATAATGCATAATACATTACCACACGGTAACGGCCGACCAGTTGTAATGACCGCCGCGTCGTGACAGCTCAGATCCACGTACAAACCTCGTACAACAGCCCCTATAAATAAGAGGGTGATTCGACGGTAAAGACACACTCAATTTTTGACTCACGGTCATCACTATATCATGACCACAATCACACATTTTACTTGATATTCAGTGATCAAGCTAGATTCAAGGGTATCTATACAATAGATATTCCTGAATAGAGCATTACGATCTGGATTAATCCGTCAGCCTAATTGGGCTGAACATTCCTGTATCTAGGACAAAACAATGAGATAGTTAATACAAAACTAATCACAGAACTTCATCTAGTTTCATAAACTTTTAGATAATTAGCTGTAGTATTATATCATACTTTCTATTACCAAGTAATATAACGTTGGGGTTAAAGTTTGATCTTTATTACTTTCTATTTTAAAAGTAAAAGTTAATTTTTAGAATAAGATAAAATTTAATTGGATATTGTTCGTATTTTGAATTGAAAGATGAAGATTTTTGCGTAAATTTTTTTGAAGATGTGGTATTATTGTTCAATTAGCCAACAGGACTAGTATTCACCCTTCTGGTGTTGCTGAAGATGTGTTAGTTAGGGTGAACAATCTGATTTTTTCTGCTGATTTCTATATCTTAGGGATGGAGGGTGAGACTCCTAGTAGTACAATCATACTTGGTAGGCCTTTCATGAAAACTGCTAGGACTAAGATAGATGTACATGCTGATACTCTTTCCATGGAGTTTGGTGATAGCATTGTCAATTTTAATATTTTCTATGCCATGAAATATCCTAGGGAAGAGCACTCGATTTTCTGCATAGATGTTATTGATGAGATTGTCGATGATGTTTCGGTTGATTTCATTGTTGATTAGCTAGATTCTTCATCTTTCCATGACACTATTATTTATGAATGTGCTGATAGTGAATGGTGTATTATTTGCACAAATTTTTCTAGTTTTTCCAGTTTCAGTTATGCATTGATTGGAAATTCTGATGATAATACCGTTGATGTTCTGAGTTGCCCTTGAATTCTGCATTAACTATTGATGCTACTTTTGTTCTTAATTCTGTTGTTGATAATTTCTTTCCAGGTAAAGCTGATGTTCATAATATGGAATTGGAAAATCCTACCAGACTTCTTCCCTGCATTGAGCAACCCCCAAAGTTAGAGCTGAAGACTCTACCAGGTCATTTGAAGTATGCCTTCTCTTCCCTCTTCTTGCTGGGTTCTTGATACAGGTACTACGCACCATGTTTCTTGTTTTTCTTCGATTTTCTCTTCTACTTCCAAATCCTCTTCTCCTTCGATTTGTCTTCCTAATGGTGTTTCTATTTCTGTTTCTTTTATGGGTTCTGTACCCCTTTTTTCTTCCCTAACTTTGATCAATGTCCTGCATGTTCCTACTTTTTCTTTTAATCTCCTTCCTATTGGTGCCATGACCCCTGATTCTCCAATTATTGCTCGCTTCTCACAATTTTCTTGTCATTTATAGGACCGTTTCATGCGCAAGCTGATTGGGATTGCTAATCGCTTGGGAAACCTTTATGTCTTTAATTCTGCTGTCCCTTTTCCCCCTGAACTTGTTCCCCCACCCCCCCTGTTTGACCACTTCTATTTAGATGTGGAAATTTGGGTTGACCCGTCCCGACCCGCCCCGCCCGCCATCAACCCGCCAAAAACGGGGCGGGGCGGGTTGACCCACCAAAAAATATGGGTTGCAAAAATGAACCCACCCCGTTTTATGGTGGGTTGGCGGGTCAACCCACCAATTAAAGAAAATTAATTAAAATTCAAAAAATTAATTATATTTTATGAATTTTTCTAATATTATTTTATTTTATTTCACACTTCTCTATATTTTTTTAGTCTGAATCTTAAATGTATACTAATATTTGTCAAACATTATTTAGGAACTTATATATAGATAACATTTGTCATGAGTAAAATTATTATTCTTTAATTTTTCTAAGAAGAACTAAGATTAAAAAAAAAATTGGATATCACAAAAAAATAAGGAATAATGAAATGCTACCTAATTATAAAAAAAATAAAAAATTATAACCCGACGGGTCAACCCGCCCCGCGGTGGGTTGAACCCGTTTTGACCCACTTCTAGGCGGGGCAGGTTAAGGTGGGTTGGTGGGTTGAAAACCTCAACCCAACCCTCCCCGTTTTGGCGGGTTGGCGGGTTGACCCGCCGGGCTCAACCCATATTGCCACCTCTACTTCTGTTGGTGATTTTACTTTATGGCACTCACATCTAGGACATTTATCTTTGTCCATTTTGAAATCAATGAAACTTGCTTTTCATTTTACTGATTCTTCTCTTTTTGATTCTCCTTGTATGATTTGTCCTTTGGCTAAACAAAAGCGTTTAACTTTCATTTTGCATCCTCATATGTCTTCTCATGCATTTGACCTTATTCATTGTGATATCTGGGGTCCCTTTAACCCCACAGATGTTTCTGGGTCCAAATATTTTTTAACTCTTGTAGATGATGCTATACGCTTCACTTGGGTTTATTTCCTCACTCAGAAATCCGATTTTGTAATTATTTTCCCTCTTTTTTTTTAATCTGATGCTCAATCAATACCATTGTTCCTTCAAGGCACTCCGTTGTAATAATGCACCAGAATTGCAGTTGCATTCTTATTTTTCAGAAAAGGGAATCCAAATTTTCTACTTTTGTGTGGATCGTCCACAGCAAAATTCGGTCGTTGAGCGCAAGCATCAACATATTCTGAACGTTGCTCGTGCTCTTCATTTTCAGTCTCATCTTCCTCTTGCATACTGGTCTGAGTGTGTGCTCACTGCTGTCTATTTAATTAACAGAACACCCTCTCCACTTTTACAGGGTAAGACTCCATTTGAGCTTCTTTCTCACAGCGCTCCTAATTACTCTCATCTTCGTGTTTTTGGTTGTCTATGTTTCAGCTCCACCCTTCCCAAGTCTCGTCATAAATTTTCTTCTCGCACTACTCCTTATGTCTTCCTCGGTTTCCCTCCTGGTCACAAAGCTTACAAGCTTCTTGATATTGCTTCCAATCAAATTTTTATTTCTCGTGATGTAACATTCTATGAGACTGTGTTCCCTTTTGCTTCTTCCTCTTCTTCTACTTCTCCTCTTACTTCCATTCCTAGTCCTTCTCTCACCACTACAACTCCTTCGGCATCACAACCACAGCCTTCCCATCGTACCCGTAAACCACATCCTCACCTACAAGACTACGTATACCTTACATCTACTCAGCACCCATTATCTTCTCACATTTCTTCTGATCGGCTTTCCAATTCTCACAAAGCTTTTACAAATGCTATCTCTACATATTATGAACCTTCTTCATACAGTGAGGCCTCCCAACTACCTGAATGGCGTGATGTCATGGCTGCTGAACTCCTTGCGCTGGAGCAGAATCACACCTGGGACATTGTTTCCTTGCCGACAGGTAAGCGTCCGATTGGTTTTAAGTGGGTGTACCGTGTTAAGCTTCGCTCTGATGGATCCCTTGAACATTACAAAGCAAGGATGGTTTCTCAAGGGTATAACCAACAATAGGGCATTGATTTCACTAAAACTTTTTCTCCGGTGGCTAAAATCACAAATGTTCGTTTATTGCTTGCTCTTGCCGCCATCCATGATTGGCATTTGATCCAATTGGATGTCAACAACGCTTTCCTTCACGGAGAGTTGAATGAGGAAGTGTACATGCGTCTTCCTCTCGGGTATACACCACAGGGGGAGTCTTTGCCTTCTGATGTAGTGTGTAGATTGACCAAATCCCTTTATGGTATAAAACAAGCTTCGCGTCAGTGGCTTTCAAAACTTTCTTCTACTCTTCTTCATCTTGGTTTTTCTCAATCTGATGCAGATCATTCTCTTTTTATCCGTGGCTCTTCTGATTTTTTTATAGCTATTTTGGTCTATGTGGATGATATTTTGGTTGCTTCTAATAACTTGGATCAGGTCTAGCAACTGACTATTACTTTAGATAGCATTTTTAAGCTTAAAAACTTGGGTCCTTTGAAGTATTTTCTAGGACTTGAAGTTGCTCGATCCCCTACTGGTATTGCTCTTTGTCAAAGGCAGTATGCACTCTCTTTGCTTCAGGATTCCTGGTACATTGGATGCAAGCCTCGTTCCACTCCCATGGAACCGAACATCCATTTGTCTACTAATGATGGTTCTCTTCTGGAAGATCCTACTGTTTACTATAGGCTGATTGGACATTTACTTTATCTTACTATCACACGCCCGAATATTTGTTTTGCTGTGAATCATTTGAGTCAATTTCTTTCAGCTCCTCGGCAGCCTCGTCTTCAGGAAGTATATCGCATTCTTGGTTATCTTAAGTCTACCATTGGCCAACGCATATTTTTTTCTGCTAAATCTTCTCTTCAATTGCACCCTTTTTGTGATTCGGATTGGGCTTCATGCCCTAATAGCCGTTGTTCCGTCTCTGGTCTTTGTGTCTTTCTTGGGCAATCCTTGATCTCTTGGAAATCTAAGAAGCAAACCGTTGTTGCTCGCTCCTCAGCTGAGGCTGAATATAGATCGATGGCTAATGCTACCTGTGACTTTTATGGCTTTTTTCTTTGCTGACTGACTTTCAGGTTCCTACCTCCTCTCCAGCTCATCTATTTTGTGACAACCAAGCTGCTCTCCATATTGCGGCCAACCCGGTCTTTCACGAAAGAACGAAGCATATTGATATTGACTGCCACATAGTTCGTGATCAACTCACTCAAGGACGTCTCCTTACTTTTCCATTCCCTAGTTCTCAACAGCTTGCTGACTTGCTCACTAAACCTCTGCATCCTGCTCCTTTTAATCAGCTTTTGTCCAAGATGGGAGTTCTTAATATGCACTCTCCATCTTGAGGGGGAGTATTACAATATACATTTATTTCTTTTGTAAATAATAGTTTTTAGTTTTAGTAAGAATAGATTCTTTTTTCTGTTTTGCCTGATCATCAAGTTTGTTGTAACGGCATTCTGTTTTCTTCTTTTATTTTGCCTTTCTTTTGCCTTGCTGATTTTGGCATCCCTATATATATGACACACTGTACATGACATTTTATATAGCAGAGAATCAATGAAAGAATTATTAAGATTCAGATTTTGTTTTTATCTTTTGTAATAGAGTGGTCAAATCTTAAAGAACAAATCATTGGAAGCACTGGTTTTAAAGAGTGAATCTTTACGAGCGTTTACAATATTTTTTTTTATTTGTATAAACGTTTACAATATTTCATGACTAACTGTAGACACTATATTTTGTCCAGGAGATATAAATTTTAAAATAAAAAAAAAATCTTGTCATTGAATTAGCTTCTGCAATGGAGTTTTGTTACTGTTAAAAGATACACTGAGAATCACAAAGCATGTAGAACGATGCAAGCCTTTCCTTTTCTTCCTCTATAGAATCAGAATCACAAAGCATAGGAGGGGGACTTTTTTTTGGAGCTTCTGTTGACATCTTTAAAAAAAGAAAATATCCAAGAAAAAAAAAATCTCAAGTTTAACAGCATCCAAGCATTTTGAAACTAAAAATCTTTTGAACCCAAATCCAAAAAAAATTCAACACAGGAAAGGTTTGTGTGCTCCATTTACGGAACCACCATAAACCCATAACTATCAATTTTTCATATCCAACAAAACCCAGCACGGTAAATAGTGGAACACCACCATGTGTCACTGCACCACCATCGCCAGCCACCACGAGCCACCACGCGTCACCTCGCTGCTGCATGCACCGTCACGCCACGCGTCACCTAGCAGAGATGTACGACGTTGATGTATGGTCTACCATCCTCAAGTGTTATAAGCTTCGTAAGAATTTACGTGTAGTCTTGCTACCTTAAATTCTGAGCTATGATGGATTCCTTTTCAAAAATTAATAATCTTTCTTAAAATCTTTTTCTTTCAAAATTTAAATTAACCAACAAATAAATTCTTTTTCTACAGAACGACGTAGCTTTGAGTTCCCTATTGCACCAAGGGATATGTCGGAGCGGGACCATCCCGTCAAGCACAAAAATAAATTTTCAAAATTAGTTTTCTTTTCTAACAATCAATTTTATTTAATTCTTTGGCGTGAAACAAATATTTAAAATTTTATCAATAATTTTCACAATTAATACAAGGTAACCGTTTTTATAAACGGATGGTGTAGGGTGCTAACACCCTCCCTACTCGTAATCGACTCCCGAATCCATTTCTGTTTTCAAAGACCAGTTTTCTCAAATAAAAGGGGTTTTTCCAATATTTTCCCAAATAAACCTTAGTGGCGACTCCATTGTTTTAATCATACGATATATTTCGCCATCACGTCGCGATCCGGTTGCGACACTAACGATCAAAGGTTATCAGAACTGGTAATATTAAACTTTGCAGCCTTGGGAAGTTGAGAAATCTAGAGAGCAATATATTACATGTGTTTAAAAGCTTAGTATTGGCAAGATAAAGTCAAAAAGTTGTCTAGTGTCTTGCTTCTGCGAGGTTGTTTATGTATTAACAACTCTCTTGGCTCTTGCTTTTTCCTGCCTACTTTGTTATTGTTAAGAGTGTTAGTCCCATATTGTGTGTGTCTCATTGTGTTAAGAGTGTTAGTCCCACATTGTGTGTGTCTCATTGTATTCTTCAATTGGTTTGCTATATAATAGAACCAATGTTGTGTAGTTTAACATAACAAGGATTACTATCAATTCCTCTTGTATCTTGATATTTAACATGGTATCTAGAGCCTAACAAGAGGAATCTTAATCCGCTTAACTTAGTTCACTTTTCCATAATTTCAATATGGTTATAGAGAGATATCACCCTCCTTGAGGGATTCTCGTTGTTATTTCTTTTTCGGGTTTTTCTTAGTATGCTCTGTGACTGCAGCTTAGACTGATCTGTCACATCAGAAAAGAATGATCCTTGGGAAGCTGTTGGGTTGACCGCCATTGATCGACCACCGTTGACCGTCTCCGTTGACTTTTTTGATGACTTTCTGGCGACTTTTCTGACGACCCACTAGCGTCTCCGACGACCCACCGCCGTCTCCGGCGACTTTTCCGATTATGTGAAGTTTTTTTTTTTTTTTTTTCATCTTCTTTCTTCCCAAGATGGACTATTTATTCTATTCATCGTCCTCTTGAGGGGGAGCACTTTCCATGTTGCTGATGGTCATTCCAGCACAGTTGTCTTTGCCGATGATAATTCCGGCTCCGAAGTTCCTCTTGAGGGGGAGCACCATCCATGTTGCTGATGGTCATTCCAGCACAGTTGTCTTTGCCGATGATAATTCCGGCTCCGAAGTTCCTCTTGAGGGGGAGCACCATCCATGTTGCTGATGGTCATTCCAGCACTGTTGTCTTTGCCGATGATAATTCCGGCATCTTCCATACCGTCGTCCATGTTGCTGATGGTCATTCCAGCACAGATGTCTTTGCCGATGATCATTCCGGCATCTTCCATGTTGATGTTCATTCCGACGCCATTTTTAGCACATTGTTGATTTTTGGTTTCTCATATAGGAGATTTATTTTGATGTTATGTTACTTGGTCATTTCATTTTGTTGATGTAGCACTGTTGCTTTTGGTTCCTAATAGGAGTATTATTTATGTATCAAGCTTGTAGCATATGATCTATATGCTACAGCTTGAGGGGGAGTGTTAAGAGTGTTAGTCCCACATTGTGTGTGTCTCATTGTGTTAAGAGTGTTAGTCCCACATTGTGTGTGTCTCATTGTATTCTTCAATTGGTTTGCTATATAATAGAACCAATGTTGTGTAGTTTAACATAACAAGGATTACTATCAATTCCTCTTGTATCTTGATATTTAACAGTTATTTACAATTTGCTGTCACGTTATGCAATATTTCGTGGACCTTAATTTAAAATATTAGTGGATGAACATATTTTCCAGAACAAGGATATTATTAATGAAATGATACACGAAGTTTGGATAACATTTACATCAAACTGCAGTATGGATTGAATACTCCTTCGGTATGCATATTTCTAAAAATGGTCCAATGCTTCCATCAAACTTTGTTTTTCTTCCCCGTCTAACATTTTCAACTAGAACTGTCCCACAACACTAGACATAAATCTTAGAAGTGAGAACAATTTTAATATGAATATCCAAAAAGTAGGGAAACACACATTGAATACAAAAAGATAAAATAACATAAATGCATCATAATTTCTGCACCACGGGTTAGGATTTTAAGTAAATCCTAGTGGTATGATGACTCTAGCTTGATATGGCCAACATTTTCCAGCTAGTGCCCATGATTTTGTTCAAAGAAAAAAAAAGAAGAGATGTTATCCATGGAATAATGAAGTAAAAAAATAGGACAGGGAATTTTAAAAGAAATTCATAGTAGACTTTAAATTATGTTTACCTCAGGAATATGTAAATTCATATGATTGAGAGGAAACAAACCTTAAAAGAAATTTATTGCTTCCACCTCCGTCATTGAACGATATTGTGAATTGGGATTCAAATTTAATGGTGTTTGTGTCCGAGGCACATACTAGTAGCCCTATATATTTTGCTCCACTTTGTAAATGCAAGAAACCAGGAAGTCGAGTGCTCATGTGCATTGGTGAATAATGAGAGAGAAGCATGTATAGGAAACAACAAACACTTTGATATAGGAATTCTTGGATTTTGGAGTACTTCAAAGTGGCAGGAAGTGATTAAAGTAATGTTGTAATGCCATTTCTACCTTTATTACTTACATTAATTTTATTATATATTTATATCAGTACTTATATTAATTTTAATTGTTGTATTATCTTCTTGTCTTGTAGATGCCAATTTCAGCAGAGAATTTATGGGTCCTTTAAGAGAAACACGAGAAGAATCCCTTGTTACAAGTATCCATGAGTACCATGATAAAAACTCTCCCGTGTCTGCTTAGTGGTGATGGCAAGAGTGAGACCTGCGTGTGACCACTTGAGACTATTGTCAGAGTTGTGATGGTGGCTGGGTGGTGTGTCTGATTCAAGTCAAGCATATTAATTTATTATTTTATTTTCATAATAAATTTTAATTAAGCATGATGACTGAATTACAACTTTTAATGTCAGTTTGAGATTGTTATTTTATTTTATTTTATTTCTTTGCAGTCCCTCATGTCTTGCTTTTCTCTCGGCCAATGAGAACTCTTTATTCCCTGTTGTACACGTCTCTTCGTGCTTGATTGCTATACCCCTTATGCTTTATGGAAACTTCTTTTCAACGTTTCCTGCAAAGTAGTTAGAGAGATTGAGTTAGTGGAGCAGGTCTATTTAATGTTCCCAATCTGTTCCCCTTTTTCCATATTTTCCAAAGGATTACGTCATCATTCGTTCCCCCATTGTGTTTTTGTCATAAAGATGTAAAACAAGTGTTTTTAATGCTAAAGTTGTTCATCAGATGAGGGAACTGATGATATTTTGCCATCAAAATGAGCGTAGATGGGAACGATTTTTCGTCCCATCAAACACCCCAAAACTAAACTGTTGGTTGTCCTCAAACAACTCAGAAATAGTGGTTTAGGCTGCTCAATTTCAAAGAATAGATCAACTTCAGAAAATTGAGCCAGCAAGTAATCATAAACTTTTCAAAGATTGAACTATTTTCCACAGGTGATGATCAGAACGAATTTGTTCCAAGGTAAGTGAAGATTGCTGATCTTCTATCTCACTATCACTCAGGGTTTGGTGTTTCTCTGTCCATTCCTGGATCTGATTCTTCAAAACTTGCTTTTCTGCTGCTTTCCTATAAAGTGCAGGTGCCTTTCAATTCCAAGGATCTTTGTGAAAAGACTGATGAAAGGGTTTAAAAATGGAGTGGTCACAGGTCTTGGAGCTAGGAACGTTTTTCTGTTTGTTTGTTTCAGAGCTGGACTTTCTGTTTGAGGGATCACCTTGTCTTTTGTACCTTCTTTTCTTCCCTTGGAGGAAATTTATTTGGCATTTTCTTTTGAATGGTTGTTCCCATTTCCTTTGTTTTTCATCTTCTGCCCTTTTTGCTCATTCTAGATTTGTTCCTTGTTCCTTTTATTTGACCCAGGACTGAGTGTGAGTGTATGAGGTTAAGCTATGGTGTGAATGGGGATGGACGTATTTGGTTGATTGTGAGCAGGTGAGTGTATGGAATGGAGGTTGATCCTTGTTAGTGAAATTTGTAACACCCCGTATATATCCGGTAATGTTATCATACTATCGTATTAAGCTGCGCTTAATTAAAAAATGCGGAATATCTTTTTCTTTTCAATTATGATGTCATTATCATTACCAACTTGCTTATTAACAGTTAATAAAACATTATCTGTATGTAATTGCAATAAAACAACTAACTGAAATACCTCACTAAATAAATATCATAAGCATAAGTCTCTAGTCACGGAACTACAACACGTAGACCGGACCAACTAACAGTTTATACAACTCAGCTCAAAGTGCTAACATAAAGTGACATGGACAAACCCCATGCTCACACAACTAAGGCAACAAGCCCAACATCAGTCTCAACATCAAAAGCATAATAATAAAGGTGCAGAAAACATAAACAGCATCCAATCCAGTCATGCTATCTACAAGCAGTCATAACAATAATCATCAGTCATGCTCTGGCCTCTTGCCACCAGAGACATCAGCCCCACACCAGGCAATAAATCTATGGAGAACTCTATCTCCCTCTGCGGTGGAAACTCAGGAATCTCCTCGGGAAACACCTCGAGGAATTCCCTCACCACAGGAATGCCAGTGATATCCTCCTGTGTCCCACTCACCAATGCACCCGCAGTGTTCATGGACTACATGAACAGGATCTTCCAGCCGTACCTGGATCAGTTTGTGATCGTCTTCATTGACGACATCTTGATTTACTCCAAGACGGAGGAGGAGCATACTGAGCACTTGAAGATTGTTTTGCAAGTGCTGAAGGAGAAAAAGCTGTACGCTAAGCCGTCGAAATGCGAGTTTTGGCTCAAGGCGGTGAAATTTCTGGGTCATGTGATTTCTGCTAATGGAGTTGCAGTTGATCCTAACAAGATTGAGGCCGTGATGGATTGGGAGAGGCCCAAGACGGTTATAGAAGTGAGAAGCTTCTTGGGTTTGGCAGGGTACTATAGGAGGTTCATAGAAGGATTCTCCAAAATGGTGCTACCAATGACTCGCCTTACCCGAAAGGAGACTCCATTCGTGTGGACACATGAGTGTGAGGAGTGTTTCCAGGAGTTGAAGGAGAGACTGACTACTGCTCCAGTGTTAGTTCTTCCAGATCCTGCGGAACAATTTGAGTTATACTGCGATGCTTCTGGAAAGGGGCTAGGCTGTGTGTTGATGCAGAAAGGGAAAGCTGTTGCCTATGCTTCAAGACAGTTGAAACCTCATGAGGAGAACTACCCGACTCACGACTTGGAGTTGGCAGCCATTGTTTTTGCTTTCAAGATTTGGAGGCATTACCTGTTTGGCATGAAGTTTGCTGTATTCAATGATCACAAGAGCCAGAAGTATCTGTTTGACCAGAAGGAGTTGAACATGAGACAGCGAAGATGGATGGAGTTCTTGAAGGACTATGACTTTGAGTTGAGGTATCATCCTGGCAAGGCCAATGTGGTAGCCGATGCTTTGAGTCGGAAATCCGTGAGCTTATCCAGCTTAATGACGAACGACTACGAGGTGATCGAGAAGTTCAGAGACTTGAGAGTGAACTCCTTGTTTGGGGGCGCGCTGCTCGAAATGGAAACAGCGGAAGTGATTAATGAGCTGATGGAAAAGATTAAAGAGGTGCAAGTGCAAAGAGAGTGCCTTGATTATGTGAAGAACCAGGACGGTGTGTCTTGGAACGAGGACGGTTTGCTGCTATTCCAGAAGAGGATTGTTATTCCTCGAGGGCCATTGACCGAGGAGGTTATGGCAGAGGCTCATAAGGGCCGGTTCACTATCCACCCTGGTGCTACGAAAATGTATCAGGACTTAAAAAGGAATTTTTGGTGGCCGGGCATGAAGAAGGACATAGCGGTCTACGTGTCCAAGTGTTTGATATGTCAGAAAGTGAAGATCGAGCACCAGAAACCGTCTGGTAAACTTCAACCTCTTGAAATTCCACAGTGGAAGTGGGAGAGTATTTCCATGGACTTCGTGGTGGGATTGCCTAAAACTCAGGCTGGTTGTGACTCTATTTGGGTCATAGTGGACAGATTGACCAAGTCTGCCCATTTTCTTCCAGTGAAGGTGAGCTTCACTACAGAGCAGTTGGCCAAGCTTTATGTCCGCGAGATTGTGAGGCTTCACGGGGTGCCCGAGAGTATCATCAGTGATAGGGACCCGAAGTTCACATCTCGGTTTTGGGAGGCGCTGCAGGAGGCTTTTGGTACACAGTTAAGATTGAGTATCGCCTATCACCCTCAGACTGACGGACAGACTGAGCGGACCATCCAGACATTGGAGGACATGTTGAGAGCTTGCACATTGGAGCAGGGTTCTGCATGGGATAGGTACCTTCCGTTGGTAGAATTCTCGTACAACAACAGTTTTCATGCTAGTCTGGGCATGGCACCCTACGAGGCGCTGTATGGTAGGAGGTGTCGGACTCCTACCTGCTGGTCTGAGGTTGGAGATAAAGAGCTGTTTGGCTTGGACTTTGTCCAAGATACTACCCTTCAGATCCAGATGATCAGGGAAAAGTTGAAGCAGGCGCAGAATCGTCAGAAAAGCTACTATGATGTCAAGCATCGACCACTGGAGTTCAGTGAGGGTGAGCACGTGTTTGTGAAACTTTCACCTGTCACCGGTGTTGGACGGGCACTCGGCGTGAGGAAGTTGAGCCCGCGATTCATTGGGCCCTACCAGATCCTTGGTAGAGTAGGGCCAGTTGCCTATCGACTCGCCTTGCCTCCGAACCTAGCCAACATCCACGACGTGTTTCACGTGTCTCAGCTTCGGAAGTACATAGCAGACCCTTCGCACGTGGTGCAGCCGGATGATGTGGAGGTTCGGGAGAACCTAAAGACTCCCGTCGGACCACTCAAGATTCTCGACCGAGGCGAGAAACAGCTTAGGAGCAAGATCATTCCGATGGTCAAGGTGCAGTGGACTGGGCGTAGTCCCGAGGAGTGCACGTGGGAGCGAGAGGATGAGCTTCTCCGACAGTATCCCGACTTTCGAGACATGTATGTTTCTGATTTTGAGGACAAAATCCTTAAAAAGGTGGGGTGAATGTAAGAACCCGCACCGTTAATTAAGGTAATTAGTAAATTAATTATGATAATTAGGAAATGATTCCATAATTGACCTTAATAATTATTATTGGGCTTAAATAATTACAATTAGTGGGTAAGAATGCTGAAAGTCGCTTTTCGGAAGAAAAGCGCAGATACTGGTTCTGCTACTCGGTATAAATGCGTACCGGAAAAGTATCCCGGAAAATTATAACGAATGCATGTTTAAGTGCCTTTAATCGGTTAAAAAGTTGAACCTATGGATTGGATATTCACGAAATGCAGAAAATGCATTCTGTCGTGAGATATCCGGATATTGTCGGGCAGATATCCGGATATCAGTATCCGGATATGATATCCGGATATCCATATCCGGATATGGGGACAGCAACGAACCTGTTTCGGTAAAAATTCGATATCATGAGCTACAGAGCTCCAAATTGAGTGCCGTTTGGACCTATGTGTAGATAACACATAAGGCTATAACCCTGTAAAATTTCGTAGCCATTGGATAAGTGGTTTGATCTCAGTGTTAGTTTAAAGTCGCGTCTTGGTTGCTGGAAATTCTGTTGGCAGCAGTCACTTTGCGAAAATCATAACCGGAGTTATACAACTCCGATTGAGACATAAGATATGTCGTTGGAAAGCTTGTGAGGTCTAGTTTAACATATTAAAATCTCAGAATTTTTGGTAAAGAATTACAACTGCAGTTTTAATAAAATGGAACCTTGGGAGTGATATTTCACGAAATGCAGAAACTGCATTCTGTCGTGAGATATCCGGATATTTGTCGAACAGATATCTGGATATCGATATCCGGATATGGTATCCGGATATTGATATCCGGATATGGGATCTGGGTATCCGGATATGGTATATCCGGATATGGTTAGTGTGATATCCGGATATGGCATATCCGGATATGTCCCTTGTGATATCCGGATATCCTGGGTTTTCGAAGAACAGTAGCTGTGCTGTGTGAACAGTACACTATTGGGGGTTTGTGGACCCTAGATTAAGGAAGTTGTACTTCTGTAATTAATGAACTAAGTCAGAATCATATGATTAAGGGCTTATGGCTTTGTGGGAAGCCTTAAGACGTAAAACGTAAAGGAAAGGCGTAGTCTTTAAGTTGTATGCTTGTGATGCATAAATATTGATGTATTAATGGTCCATATCAGATTGTGATACTGCTGGTTGTGGACTTGTGAGTGGTTGGACTCTTGGCTTGGATAGCTAGTTTGCAAGGTAAGCTTTCGTGTCCTCGGTTTAGCCATTTTGTTTTTCCACCATGTCCCATGGGGATGGGTTTATGCATGCTGTGTTACATGCTTTAATATTTTGGAAATGCTGTTGAGCTATTTATATGCAATGTGCTTTTATGAGATGCATGTGGTGTCCACCTAGACGGTAAGCCTGAGTATGTAGTACATACAAGATGGTGAAGCTGTGGGTGAGGTGCAGGTAGTATCCATGTACTCATGTAGGTATAGACGTATTCCTACATTTCTCTGGCCAGTAGATTTGATAAACACACATGGCATGATTATCTGCTGCATCGCATAGTTTTGGAACTTATATTGTAAATACTGTTTTTGAACTTATATTACACATGTAAGTGAGCTTGGGGTGGAAGATCCTTGAGGACCCCTTGTCTTACTGAGATTTCTTGTTTAGAGATCTCACCCCACGTTTGGGGACGCTTATTTCAGGTTCAGGTAATGTTGAGGGCTCAGGTGGCAGGAGGCCAGAGCTGAGTTAGACTTATCTGTATTTTGCTGACATGATGGTTGCTGGTTAATTGACTGTTGTTTATGTTTTCCCGCTTTGATTATGAAATTATGCTGAGACTATTGTTGGGCATTGTGCCTTATTTGGTGAGCATGGGGTTTGTCCATGCCACATGGTTTTGTTATTGTCTTTTATTTGAAGTTGTAATTAAAGTATCAGGATTTTGACCCAGGCTATGTGTTGTAGTCCTGTGGCTTTAGATACTCACATCATATTTATATATGAGGTATTTCAGTTAGTTGTCTTGCAATTTACATACAGGCAGTATTTTATGAAATTGATTAAGTAATCAAGTTGGCTAAGGTTAATGACGTCATAATTGAATTAAAGAAAAAGTTATTCCGCATTTTAATTAAGCGTGGCTTAATACGATAGTATGTTAACAATCCGGGTTAACACGAGCTGTTACACTCTGGCCTCTTGCCACCAGAGACATCAGCCCCCATACTACCTGAACCTGAAATAAGCATTCCCCAAACGTGGGGTGAGATCTCTAAACAAGAAATCTCAGTAAGACAAGGGGTCCTCAAGGATCTTCCATCCCAAGCTCACTAACATGTGCAATATAAGTTTAAAAGCAGTTCATCATCATCAGTTCTAAAACAATGCAATGCAGCAGATAATTATGTCATGTGTGTCAATACTATTCTACTGGCCAGAGAAATGCAGGAATACGTCTATCTCCTACATATAGTGCAAGACGCCACTTGCATCCACCCCGGATCACCGTATTGTATGACGCCACATACTCAGGCTTACCGTCCAGATGGAACAACACATGCATATTAAAAGTCATTACATGTAAAGTTCAATCAACATTTCATATTTTCAAAAGCATGTAACACAGCATGCATATACCATATCCCCATGGAACACGGTGGAACCACACCATGGCTAAACCGAGGACACGAAAGCTTACCTTGCAAGCTAACACCCAAAGCCAAGAGTCCACAGCTCAAAGTCCAAACACCGCAGAATCACAATTTGTTATGGACCAATACTATATCAATAATCATGCATCTCAAGCGTACAACTTAAAGACAACGCCTTTCCTTTACGTTTTACATCTTAAGGCTCCATACAAGCCATAAGCCCTTAATCGCTTGATTATGACTTAGTTCATTAATTACAGAAGTCCAACTTCCTTAATCTATGGTCCACAAACCCCCAATTGCTTACTATAAGCACAGTAAAGCTACTGTTCTTCGAAATCCCAGAATATCCGGATATCTCATTGGAAATATCAGGATATCCCGTATCAGGATATCGTACTAGAAATATCAGGATATCCCATATCCGGATATCTCCCTCAAAATATCAGGATATCCAATATCCGGATATCTCACTCGAAATATCAGGATATCCAATATCCGGATATCTCCCTCAGAATATCAGGATATCCAATATCCGGATATCTCACTCGAAATATCAGGATATCCAATATCAGGATATCTCCCTCAGAATATCAGGATATCCAAGATCCGAATATTTCGCTCGAAATATCAGGATATCCAATATCCGGATATCTCACTCGAAATATCCGGATATTTCGCGACAGAATGCAGTTCCTGCATTTCGCGAAGATATCCTTCCAAGGTTCCATTTTTAACACTTCAACACGTTAAAGCATGCATTTTTATACCCTCTTAGGTTAACATAACAGTTGGTTACTTACTTAACCCATTTACATGCAAAGATGACACCTTTAACTCATTAAAACACATGATCAAGGTTGGTACAACTCACCAAAGGCTTGAAGCAGAAAGTGGAGGTGCTCTTGGAGCTCACAACCAACTCCAAGGTTCAGACTTGTAAGGGTGCACGAAAACACACAACAAGGTGGGTCCTTTCTACACAAAGGTTGACACTTTGAAGCTCACAAGCCAAGAAGAAGGCCCCAACACTACAAACCACCAACTCAGCCCCTTTAGCAACCCCAACACAGCCCCAACACTCAGAAGCAAGGCCACCAACACCCTCCCAATGCTCATTCTCACTCACCACAAGTGTTTAGGAGAAGAAGTGGTAAAAGAAATGGCCTCAAAGCTCAAAACTTGGAGAAGAAGCCATGAAATAGTGTTTAAGAAAACTGAGCAGCCACCCTCTACGTAGAGAATAACAGCCACCTAGGGTTTTGTGCCTTAAATGGCCTATTTATAGCCAAAACATTAAAACACACAGTATAAGCTTTAATTGCTACACTTAGCATTTTAATCCCAAACTTTGGAATCTTAACCTACTCGATTTTACAAGAATTATCATATTTTTATATTATTTTTCTGAGCACCTTTTCGGTACGCGCTTTTCCATAGCCAGTATCAGTTCTGGCATCAGATTTCATTATTTTGACTTGAAACTCGTTTTACAAGTCCTACATATTATTCTAGTAATTATCATGCACTTATAATAATTTTCCGGGATACTTTTTCGGTA
Organism: Gastrolobium villosum; assembly: GCA_032173675.1. Taxonomy (NCBI): domain Eukaryota; kingdom Viridiplantae; phylum Streptophyta; class Magnoliopsida; order Fabales; family Fabaceae; genus Gastrolobium; species Gastrolobium villosum. The sequence goes on along the minus strand of JAVKPL010008657.1, from coordinate 11,484 downwards.
CGCATTAATACCGACTAGCAGAACCGGTATCTGCACTTTTCTTCCGAAAAGCGACTTTCATCATTCTTACCCATTAAATATAATTATTAAAGCCTCATAATAATTATTAGGGTCAATTATGGAATTATTTCCTAATTATCACAATTAATTCATTAATTATCTTAATTAGCGGTGGAGGTTCTTACAAAATTCACCTGTTCTTCAACAGTACTTACAGCATCAAGGCAAGTTTAGAAGTTTCATTGTGGTGACACCTCAGGAACGCTCTCATCAGTAAGTGTATGGCTTTTTTTCATTCCTCACCAGTTTTAGTTCACACAGATCAGCATTCCTCAAAAATCTGAAGATTAAATTCACTTCTTTCTTCCTATTTCAAGCATTCAGAATAAGAATAAGAATGATTACTCATTGACTTTGTGTTTCATGTAATTGGCTATTCAAGATTTTACAATCATAATACTATAACTGAAATGAATGCACTAAGAAGTTTGAACAAAAAGGATTTTTCATTTCTAAAAAAATAATTACACTAGGGAACGGAAAGAAAAACAATTGTACAGTAAAATAAAATAAAACTTAAACAACTAGGAGGGTTTTCTCCTTTTCACTGGGGACGTCTTCTGTCCAAGGTGGTATCCTTCCCAGCATTTGTTTCAGCTTCTTTAGCAGCATCAATTTCCTCATGCGTAAGTGGTCTTCTCTTGAGCTGATCTCTCAATCTTCTTACTTCAGCTTCAGGGAGCCATTTCTCAGCGTGTTTCAGTAGATATCATATTCCTAAACCTGTTCTATTTACTAAATAGATCAGGTCAGATCAGGACTAAGGTAGGCCAAGCCGCTGTAGGTCCTTGATAGATTTATTTACACCCCTAGCCACCAAGGAACATTAATAACTTTGTGACATGTTAAAAGAAAAATATATATACACAGACGGTATTTGGAAACTTCTAAAAATTAATTAGTATAATGGAGTTATTTACATTTTTTAAAAAAAAATAGTTCTCATAGAAGTTAATTTTGAGATGATTTTTTTTTTTTAAATACTCTCTCTCTTCCCTTTCATTTTCTATTTATCTCTACTTTAATTAAATTTAAGGGTGATTGTTGAATAAGATATAATTATAAGAATCGTTTATTCATCTAATGATTGATAAGCATGTTAAATTTTTTAAATTTAAATATATTATGTAAACATTAGTTTAAAATAAATTCTAATTAGAACAAGTTTGAATTAAAATTAATTATAAAATAAGTTGAATTTATATGATTAATTTATCTTACATTTTTTCCAACTTAATTTTATGTCTTGTCTGAATCTGTATAATAGACAATTTAAAAAGTGGGGAAAATATTTCTCTTTGTACCGTAGAATTTTTTTGTCTTATTCACGTAAAATTGAGTGAGTCCCATAATAAAAAAAAGAGAAAAAAATATTAGTGAATTCACTCACTTTTATATGAATGTAACAGAAAAACTTTTCCTATAGAAATATTAAACCCTTCAAAAATTAAGAAAGCTGTTTGAATCGGCCATAGAGAAGATTATTGGATGAAACCTAAAACAAAGAAATAGAGAATTTAATTCTAAAATTAAATAATACTTCAGTATACTAAGATAACAATTATTAGTAAGATAACCCGTTTGGTCCGGGGATTAGGGGTGTTCGCGGTCTGAATTTGATCGATTTTGAAAGCAAAAATCATCTGATCCAATTGATCATGTAATCATCTGATCCAGTACAATCTAATTTTTTAGGTTTCGATAGGATCGGTTTTTGATTTTTGAAAATCCTGAAATTAGTTTCATGATTATTGTGCAAACATCTTTTGTATATATTGGCTTTGTAAAAAAATTTAAATACAAAAGCATCAGTAAATGATAATATAGTTTTTTTTGGCAATAAGATATGAAGTTCTACAGATGAAATTTTGTTGATGAGATGTGATTAGATTTTTTCTTGTGTTAAGTTGATGGGTTAATGAGTATTGGTTTTAAAAAAAATTTGGGCTATGATTGAGGAAAGACCCAAGTAGGTAGAGATGAATTAATATATTGAATCGGTTTTCATCAACCCATCCGAAAACCGACCCAATCCAGTTAAAATTTACGGTTTTTTTTCAATTTTAAATTTTTCTATTTTCGGTTCATTTGGTTATCAATTTTTCGGATCGATCACCCGAATTTAAATCGGTTTGGATTGATTGATAAACACACCCCTACCGGGCATGCCCCGTCTCTCCTCATTAATAATTCTACTAATTTCTACTGGTATCTAGTAAAATATATAATTTTTTTAAAATGAGTTTTTCGCACAATTTACTTTTGTTTTTTTTAAGAATGACGCATGTAATTCTTAATTTATGTTTCATTTAAATTTTAAATGCAAAATCTTGTGTATAATATATGTCTGTTTATAATTTTAAATATTTTTAAATTCTACCTGAATTAATTATATATCTTATTTATACATTTAAATACTTTTTATTAAAGTTTTTCTTTTAATTCATATTTTTAAATTTAACCTAAATTCAAAAATGCTCATATGACATGCAAGCGATACTTGCTATTTTGATCACAGGTGCAGCATCGGGTATTTTAATATTACAAGAAGATTGTTGCACAACCTCAAATAATATTTCAAATTTAGTATTCATGTTTCAGTTGAGTTGTTGATGCCCTCTAATAACACATCCACTACATAGTCATAAATAAGAGCATACACAAAATTGTCCAATTAAATTTTTTGTAACTGAAAAGGGTGACAAGTTAAACATGTTCTTATTGTATAACTAAATTAAGGTGTTGTTCAACCAAAAAAAAATTGCTATGATATTTATATGGGTACTAAGTAGTCAAAGTTTTTGGGTAAGGGAAAAGATGTTGTAACAACCAAGTTGTGTTACCACCATGCTATTATCAGTCAATCTCACTGTTAGATCACTTATGTTGATCCAACGGTTATATTTATTTCCTTCTTTGTATTGTTATTATTCCCCAAATTTAAAGTGAAAGCATTAAATATGGGAAATCATAACGTGGAAATAAATATAAAATATTAAATTTGAGAAATCATGACCAAACAAATATGGAACTAAATATAACCATTGGATCAACATAAGCTATCTAATTGTGAGATTGATTGGTAGTTAAATAGTAGTAACACAACTTGGTTGTTACAATATCCTTCCTCATACTTTAAATACATCGACCCCAACTTCTATTATCAATAAGAGTGGATGTATAATCTTTTAAAAAAATGACTTTTTTATGTATTGTTTTGTTTAAATAATTTTTTTTTTAAAACATAAAGTTATTTTACGTTTGTATGTATGATCTGAAAATCACTTTTACATAAAAAAAGTTATTTAGATGTTAAAATAAAATAAAAAACACTTTTATATATAAAATTACAATAAAGAAGAGATAAAATAGCATGATCGTGGGATAATGAGAGAAAAAATATGTATGATTGGATAATGGATCAACTAATTTATAAGCTATCTAATAGGTCCGAGGTAGACCTTATTGCTATACCGGATGGTATGCGCTCAGAGATGATATATATGCCCAACTTACTAGGCTATATGCCGAGGTCCCAATCACTGCGCACCAGCAATAGGCTTTATAACCAGGGGGTGTTGTGTGTGCACAATGAGTGGAATAAGCTAGGCGATTCAGAGGTGTGTACCTGAGATGTTTAGGTGCTTATTTATAGAGGTACCTGGCTCGGCTGCTGAGCTCCGTTGTTGAGATTGAGTCCGATTTGGTCGGCCTCAACGGGCGAATATGGGTCAGTTAGGATTTGGCCATATCCCTCATCCGAGATATTCTCGGAGGGCGGTTGGCTGAGGTCCATCCGTAACAGTTGCCCCCCAGCTCGGTATTCTGGAAGTCGGAATGCCGAGATTCTATGGTTAAGTCAGCCGTTCTTCATCTTGCCATTTATTCCACGTGTAAACTATGTCGGAGGTCGTAACTCTTCGAACCTTGTTATGATTTTGGATCAGATTTGTTGGATCAGTGGATTTCGAATGTCGGAACCCTTGAGATGACGTTTCAAGTTTCTGACTTTTCGTCTTATTACCACTTTTTGTCCCTTCGTCTTACTCCTGCAGTGACGGTTATAACAGGACACGCGTACTCCCCTTACTGGCCGTTCCGCGCATTGGGCAGGAGAGCTAGTCTGAGCCTAGAGTAGGCCATGATTGCGATCATTAATTGCAGGTAGGTGGTGCAGGACGTGCAAGGTGTGCAGGGCGGCGAAAATCCTTTTTTGCCCCTGATGCTTCAAACGTTTAAGAAGCCAACCTTTGGTCTTCCACCCCCTCAGCCCTATAAATACACCTCAGTTCATTACCACCTCTCCTTTCCTGTTCTCTCGCGTCTCCTGGGGTTGGGTTTTTCTGCACATTGAGTTTTCTGCACATTTCTTCCGTTTGTCCCAGTGTTCTTACCTTGGCCATTTCTTCCACCCAGTTTCACATCAGGTAATTTTCTCTTTCTTGTAGATTTCTGTTCTTTTTGTTCGTTTTATAACTGGTAGGGAGTGTTTTTTGTCTTACCCACCCTTTTAAGTGGGTAATGGACGCTCCTGGTAGTTCTGGTGGTCGAAATGATAGTGGAGAGGTATCTGAGGAGATGATAGATAGGTTACCACGATCTGTGCAGTACTGGTTTTACGGTAGGGAGTATACTGAGGAGGAGAGGCTTGAGCAGCTTCTCCGAAGTCAGCGAGGAGGTCGTCAGACCTCCAGAGGTGCTCGTGGTAGGAGAGGTAGAGGTCGGAGTCGGAGGGGACGCAGGGGTGAACACCCCCAACCATCTTTTACCAGAGGTGCGTCCTCCTCGATTCCTCAGGCTTCAACTTCCGGGCCGAGTTTCTTTTCCGAGCCCGTTCCCTTGTCCTATATTCTTCCTCCTCCACCATTTGGGCAAGGTTCGGGGTCTGTTTTAGATCGGATCCCACCTTTCCAGTTGAGTAATAGTTCTTCCAGCATCTCTTCATCCGAGCTGGGTTTTCCCAAATCGGAAATCCCCACTACTTTTGATGACTCGGCATCCAGTCAGGTGCCCTTCGTCGATCTTCTTAGTAGTTCTGACGACTCTATCCCTTTTTCTTGGAGTCCAGGCCCGTTACCATCTGATTTAGATGATTCTGGGTCAAGTCAGGTTGATTATATTTCTGACCCGACTCCTTCGTGTTCCAGGGACCTGACAATGGACAATTCTGATGTCAACGAATGGGTTCTTCTAGAAATCCTTCGTATGCGGTCAGTCATGACTCCAGCCGACGTCTCCCAGCTTCCTCTTGGGAATCCTGAGGGGGTCGACCTTCTTCCACCGGGCGATTTTCCGATATGCGCAGGCCCCATATCAGATGAGCCCTGCTTCTTCTTTTTCTACCGGGATCTGGTCACCAAGGTCGGAATTCGGTTTCCATTCACCGACTTCCAAATGGCCGTGCTGCGCCGGATTCGAGTGGCGCCTTCCCAACTTCACCCAAATTCATGGGCTTTCATCCGAGGTTTTGAGCAGCTGTGCTCTTACCTCTTTATTCCTTGTACAGTCCCCCTTTTTTATTTCTTCTTTGATGTCTATACGGCTCGGAGTGGTGCCGAGTTGAAAGAGAGGAAAGGGTGGGTTACCTACCGAGGTACCCCTGAAAGGGGACTTTTCATCCCTTACTCTCAATCCTTTAAGGGCTTTAAGAATGCCTATTTTAAGGTGGCTTCCCGTTCCGATTCCCTTCCTTGGTTTGGCAAGGAGCTGCTAGATGATGGGAACTTATTGTGCCACTTCGAGCTGTATTGGACGCGAAAACACTATCGACGTCGTCCAAGTCACTACGCTACTCCTGTGTCCGCGCTTTCCAGAGCTGAGAGGTTCGCGGCACGGATTTTACTTGAGTACACTGACGACTATGGCGTCATCGACTTAAGTCGGATAGTAAATAAGTTTGGAGATGATGCTATTTATGAGTTTGGTATGTATGTCAAGTTTTTCATTTATTTTTGACAACACCCTTCTTGGTGCTTTTTAACACTGCGTTTTCTGATTTTCAGTTGGCATGACTTCGGCTGATTACAAGAAGTATCTCCCCAAGCGAGCCGGCAAGGGCAAGTCGCGAGAGGCTGCCTCTTCAGAGCCCGAAGCGTCGAAGCGACGGCGGGTGGACATGATTTTGGGGGAGGACCCACCTGCCGACGAGGTGGTTCCAATTGATGTTTCCTCCCCACCACCAAGTCCAGCTCCGATTCCTGCTTCCCAGTGGACCCAGGGGCCCCTCCTCAGCTTGGAGCCAGGGGAGCTATGGAAGTCGGGCGTTTCTGACCGTCTCAGGGCGGCTTTGAAGCCTCCCCCTAGTCTTTTTCTGGATTCTGGCTTGACCTCTTCTGTGAGGGTTATGTTGAAGCGAATGGAGGAGGACGCCTTAAAGACGACCTCATTGATCCAGATATTTCAGGACCTCCTCCAGAATCTGGACCAGGCGAATGCGGCCAAGTCATCCCTCTCTGCTAAGGTCGCGGAGTTAGAGCAATCTAAGTCTGCCCTGGAGGTTAAATTTGAGGATCTGCAGAAAGAGGTGGACACGGCGAAGGAGGACCTGCGCCTTTCCAATTCTAAGGTCGGTGAGCTGAGCGCCGAGAAAGAAGCCCTTACCCAATCTTTGGGGGATAAAGATGTCCAACTGCAAGCGCTTCAAACTCAGCTCGACCAAAAGACTGCCGATTTTGAAGAGGCCAGGGACGCGGTGGTTAACGCGGCTGTCCAAGCTTTTGACAACGCCATCGCTCAGGCCCGAGTTCTCAACCCAGGGCTCATCGAAGAGGGCATGGACGTGTCTTACGAAGTAAAGGACGGCGTTATTACTCCGGGTTCTCCTGGTTCTGAGGAAGAGGCCGAGGCTGGGACCTCCTAATTTCTGTTTCCATAACATTTTGTAATCATTGCCGTTTTTCGGCTAACAATATTTTGTAATCATTGCCGTTTTTCGGCTTAGCTTTTGTTATGAACAAACTTTGATTAATCCGAGCTCGTCTACTTTTACCATATTGACTTCATTTCTATTTACCTTTATGGCTTGCGAGTCGCTGACGTCCGATCTAAAAATGTTAATTCCTTTTTCGAAGGTTCATTTCTTTAATGATCGTGACATACATGTCGGAATCATAAATGGAGGCGTTTTAAAAACAACTGCTCATCTATTCATAATAAGACTTGTTACAAATCCGAGCTTTTCAGCCCGCTTATTTGCTTTAAAATCAAATCAAGTACTGTCCGAGCTCCATGGCTCGTTTTATTTATGTGGACTAGAGTCTAGTACTTTGACCATGTCTTCATACCTAACTGTAATAGGTTTTCAGCTTGTCAGCATTCCAAGTTCTTTTTACTGGCTTTTTTGATAGTGTTTCCAGAGTGTAGGCTCCCTTTCCGAGATTGTCCTTGACCCTGTAAGGGCCTTCCCAATTTGCTGCGAGCTTCCCATCTTTGGCATTCTTGTTGCCGATGTCGGCTCTTCTCAGGACTAGGTCGCCACTCTGAAATGACCGAGGTCTTACTTTCTTATTAAACCTAGCCGTAACTAGGCGCTTGGCCATCATATTTTTGTATCTGGCGTTCTCCCTGCACTCGTCCAACAGGTCGAGCTCAATCAGCAGTGCTTCATCATTTTGTCCCTCAGTGCCTTGCAGTCTTTGGGCCCTTCTCCAGGACGGTTCTCCGATCTCAACCGGAATCATTGCTTCGCAACCGTATGTTAGCCTGAAGGGGGTTTCTTCTGTTGCGGATTGAACACTTGTTCTGTACCCCCATAAGACTAGGTGTAATTGCTGTACCCAGTTTCCTTTGGCCTCGTCAAGCCTTTTCTTGAGTCCGTTGATTATTACCTTGTTAGCAGACTCGGCTTGTCCGTTGGTCTGGGGATGCTCCACTGAGGCGAAACGGTGTTTTATTTTGAAGTCGGACATGAGTTCTTGGAACTTCTTGTCAATGAATTGAGTTCCGTTGTCGGTTACAATTTCTGCAGGGATTCCAAACCGACTTACCAGGTTCCTTTCGAAGAAGCGTCGTATCCTGGCCGAGGTGATGGTGGCCAGTGGTTCAGCCTCAATCCATTTGGTGAAGTAGTCGACCGCGACTATCAGCCACTTTAGTTGTCCTTCAGCAGCAGCAAAGGGTCCTAAAAGGTCCATACCCCATTTAAAAAATGGCCAAGGTGCCGTTATGGTCTGCAATTCCTCTGGGGGTGCATGTATTATCAGTGCGTGCTTCTGGCACTGCTCACATCGCTGAACATGTTCCGTGGCGTCAGCCGCCATTGTTGGCCAGTAATACCCAGCTCTTAAAGCCTTTTTAGCCAATGCTTTGCCCCCCATGTGATGTCCGTTGATGCCTTCATGGATCTCGGATAACACATATTCAACTTCGTTTTTGTCGAGGCACTTCAACATGGGTGCATAGAAACCCTTTTTGTAGAGCTGACCCTCTACTATGGTGAAGCAGGCCGAGTTCCTGACCAGCCTTTTTGCCTCTTTGGAATCATCTGGCAGGGTTCCTTTTTCAAGGTAAGCCACGATTGGTCTCCTCCAATCTTCAGAGTCGGTAGTTATCATTAGGACGCATGTTGGTTCCAAAATGCTTTGCTGAATGACGGTGCGGTGGTTGCCGGGTCCTTTTGAGCTTGCTAGTTTGGATAGGATGTCGGCCCTACTATTCTCATTTCGAGGGATGTATTGGATCATTACCTCGTCGAACTCGGCAAACAATTCCTTAACCCTTTGGAGGTACTTCATCATGAGAGGGCCCTTGGCTTGGTACTTTCCCTCGACTTGGGAAGTGACGACTTGAGAATCGCTCATGATTTTGATTCTTTTTGCTCCGTGCTCTCTCACCTGCATAATCCCAGCGATAACCGCCTCATACTCTGCTTGGTTGTTTGAGGTCGGAAATGCCAGGTGGAGCGAATGCTCGATTGATACTCCTTCCGGGCTTTCGATGATCACTCCCGCGCCGCTTCCTTTAGAGTTTGAGGATCCGTCTACGTACACGGTCCAGATATCCTCTTCCGACTTCTCCTGTTCATTGCCCGGGGTGAGCTCCAAGATGAAGTCGGCAAGTGCCTGTGACTTTATTGCTGGTCGAGGTTCGTACATTAAATCAAACTCGGATAGCTCGACAGCCCAATTAATCATCCTTCCAGCCAGGTCAGGCTTATGTAGTATATGCCTGATAGGCTGGTTTGTCCGCACTATGATCCGGTGGCTTTGGAAGTAAGGTCGGAGCCTTCTTGCCGTTGTCAGTAAAGCGAATGCCACTTTTTCTAGCTTCTGGTATCGGAGTTCTGGTCCCTGCAACGTACGTCCAACGAAGTAGATTGGGTGCTGGTGATTGTCCATTTCCCGGACTAAGACGGCACTGATAGCTTCCTCACCCACAGACAGGTACAGGACCAGCGTCTCTCCGGGCTCTGGCTTTGTTAGAACGGGAGGGGTAGCCAAGCAAACTTTGATGTTGTCGAATGCCTTTTGGCACTCTTCCCCCCAACCAAATTCCGCCTCCTTCTTGAGGAGCTTGAAGAACGGCAGTGCCTTCTCGGCTGATTTTGGGAGGAATCTGGTCAAGGCGGCAAGGCGGCCTGTAAGTTGCTGGACCTCCCTTTTATTTTGTGGCTGCTTCATTTCCAATACCGCCCTGCATTTGTCGGGGTTTGCCTCGATTCCTCGGTTTGTAAGCATGAACCCCAAGAATTTCCCAGCTGGTACTCCAAATGCGCATTTGGCTGGGTTCAGCCTGATCTTCCGAGCTCTTAATTGCTCGAAAGTTTCTCCGAGGTCAGCGATGTGCGCTGAAGTGCTTATTGACTTGACGATCATATCGTCAATGTAAACCTCCAGGTTTCTTCCGATCTGAGTCTGGAAGACTCGGTTCATCATCCTTTGATAAGTGGCCCCAGCATTTTTGAGGCCAAATGGCATAACATTATAACAGAAATTTCCTTTTTCCGAAATAAAAGCCGTCTTATCATGGTCATCCGGGTGAAGGGGAATTTGATTATACCCTGAGTACGCGTCCATAAATGAAAGCAACTGGAAGCCGGATGAGTTGTCCACTAGTTGGTCGATATTGGGCAAAGGGTAGGAATCCTTTGGGCAGACCTTGTTCAGGTCTGTGTAGTCGACACAAATTCTCCATTTTCCGCTTGGTTTCTTAACCATTACTACATTTGACAGCCAGGTGGTATACTGTATTTCACGAATGAATCCAGCCTCCAAGAGCTCGTCCACATGTTCGTTTAGAGCCTGGCGTCTGTCTACTCCAATCTTTCTCTTCTTTTGGGACACCGGCTTTGCTCCCGGATACATCGATAGCCTGTGGCAGCAAAAGGCTGGATCAATCCCAGGAATCTCGGAGGCCTTCCAAGCAAATACGTCGGAATTGGTCTTTAGGAATTCTACGAGCTCGTTCTGAAACTCTAACTCCAGAGACTTTCCGACCTTGGTGTAGCCTTGGCCATCACCGCGGATCTCGACTTCTTGTAATTCGCCCTCGGGTTGTGGTCGAGGCGATTGAAGCTCCTCTCGCATGTCGAGCTCGACTAGGTTGACCTCTCTGCTGGCCGGTCTGAAAACTCGGTGGCTTGATCCTTCCCCCCTTGTCCGAGGAGGGGATGCCGGATCCCCATGGTGGGACCGAATTGTCTCATAATAGCACTCCCTTGACTCTCTTTGATCTCCAGGAATTGTGATTATTTCAAGGTTGTGTCCTGGCATTTTCATGAGTTGGTGCTTGGTGGATATCATCATGTCCCAATCGTGAATAGTGGGACGTCCAATGATTACGTTATAAGAGGAGGAGGTGTCCACCACCACAAACCGAACTCTCTCTGAACGGAAGGAATCCTTCGTCCCGAGGGTCAGTTTGAGGTCGATATAGCCTTTTGGTGGAGATGCGTGATGCTCTCCGGCAAGTATACCGATCGCATAAGAATATTGTCAATTTGATGGAAATTAAATTTTGAAAATAAAATACTTGTTATTGTATTTTTAGATTGAAAAATAAAACAATAAAATTGAAAATTGATTTGTAAAGAAGATGAGAAAAGCATTGTAGCCAGGGTTCATTCACCAAATGATTCCCACTTTTTACTCCGGATTGATTTACAATAATCATTTATATAATCACTCAGATAAATTATCATTTAAAAAGATTTAGTAGTTAACCATCAATTCCTTGCAGGGTTAACCCTTTAATCCCATGAGCAACCCCAATTCCTTGCAATGTTTCTCATGGGATCAAGCAATGGGCGCGATAATTTAAGCATCTGCAATTGTATACACGTCTATTCCTAGCACGCATACAGATTGTTATCTTACCCCCTTTCGAGATCAAAACCCTAATATTCCTATCTAGGATTTTGATCCTCAGAATATCCCCAACTATCAGATTGATCAAATCTAATAAAGGGAATATAAAATTCGCACAGAG
>JAVKPL010008656.1:0-32963 GCA_032173675.1 Gastrolobium villosum | reverse complement strand
CGTTACATACAACATAAGCCTTTTTAGATTCTAGAGTGAAGATTTTGCATAAGCTTATAACTCTTCCAAATGCAATACAAGAAAAAAAAAGTAAATCAAGATTAAAAATAATTAAACGGATATTACAAAGAAAGATGCAAACATTTTGACAAAAGAAAAACCAAGATTTTTTACAAGAACGACAACCTCTAAAGCTAATTAAAAGGAAACCATACGAATCCACGGGACAGAGCAATACTCTCCGAAAATCCCAGACAGCTTACTCCAAAGAAAAGTAACTGAACTAGAACAATACAAAAAATTAAGAGACAAGCTAGCCACAAGCTCTGAAACTAAGACCAAGAATGCAAAAACAGCGTACGTTATGTTTACTTAATCATTCCTAGACAAGACACTGCATCTACATAAAGGACATGTATTACGAATCGTGAGCCACTTTGTGATGCAATCCCGATGAAACACGTGTGAGCAAGGCAAGCCAATAGCTCTCGACCCAATCTCCGTGAGACAAATAGAACAATCTGTGATGGAAGAAGACTCTGCTTCAATCGTGACTTTTTCAAGATTTTGAAAAGATTCTTGTGTTGTGGACTGATCCAGCCCGGCCCGTTAGGCCCTCGCCCGCCCGGGCCAGTGCCAAAAAGCCCGCATATCAAACAGCCCGCACGGGCCAAAAAATCATATAACCCCACGGGTTAGGGCCAGCCCGCGGGCCAAAAATCAACTCTATTTTACCAACACTTTTAAGAGTAAAATGCAAAAGTATTCCTAATGGTTCTGTTGAATTTGGCGGAACCTGAAATGCAAAAGTATTCATATATTATCAAGCAGTGATCAAGACTGTTCATTAGTCATATATTATCAAACAGAAATTGAAAAGGCTTAGTCATCTACTTTTAGTACCATGTCTATATTTTCATAGTAAAATGTAAATTAAGGAGTTTGATTCCCCTACAAAAATACCCGACATCCAACATCCCCAAGTCCCAAAATCCGCTCACCATCAGTTACAACAATAACTTGAATACTCCTCTCAGGCCAGTTTTTTAAAACCTCAAGGACTTTCCCCCTGCAAAAGGCCAAAAGCTATATAACCCTCCAACAAATGTAGTCCAAAATTGCATAGAAATACAGGGAAAAAAATGATAATTAAATTGCATACATATATAGTCCAAAATTAGCTCAACCATTCATGTCCAACTAGCAATTAAAGAGGTTAAACTTCAACTGCAGCTACAATATCAACTAAAATGATACACACACACAACACAACACAAGGAATTAATTACCCCGATTATCAGCGAAATTGGAATGATAATGCAACCTAGTGGCCTCAACCATCTTGGTAACTTCTTGTGCACTCTCTAAAGCCTTCAAAAAATGATCATCAAGGAAAGTGAGAATCTGCATCAGAGTAACACTTGGAACAACCTTAATTGCTCTTCTAAACTCAGCAGGTGCTGTCTTTGAATGTTCAATATGCTTTGCCTCTGTTATCTCATCTAGCTCTTGCACATTTTCCAGAACTTTCTCTAGTGTTTTAGGCTCCTCCACCGTATGACCTCCATCACCGTCAACATTATCACCTTCACCTTCCTCATTCTCATTCCCACCCTCAATCTCATCTTCCTCACTCAAAGAAGGTCCTGGCATGTTCTCTACCATGAATTAAGTTGCAAGTGATCATGTTGTATCATTATCCTCACTCAAAAAATGGTTGAGATAATTAAATTGCATACATATATACAAAAGCTATATATCATGCTGTAACATTATCCTTACTCAAAAAATGGTTGAGAACTTAAGATAATTAAATTGCATACATATATACAAAAGCTATATATCATGTTGTATCATTATCCTTTACTCCACATAGATAGTGTTCTTCTATTTGGACAGCTTCAGTTTGTCTTAGAAAGCCACATTGTAAACAAATCCTTATACATTTACAGTACTAACAGAACCCACAAAAAATATCAGAATTTTTCAGTTAAAGTAAATTTAGAAACATTAACCCTGCGTTAGAAATATCAATGCATCTAGATTATCAAAACCCATATTCACAACCACTAAATTTATAAATTCCAACAACCTACAAATCACTGAACCTCAATTAAAACCTCAATTAAAAAGAATAAGCTAAACCTGAAATGTCATTTTCTAGTCCAAATTCTCTATCTCTTTCTCTTTCCATAGCAAGAAAACAAAGAATTTGAGGAAAACCCATCAAAGCATAGAACAGAAAGTTTGCTCATGTGCGACCACCAGCTCCAGTAACAAGCGTCAAGCACGGTGTTCTTGGGGGACTCTGGCATGGCTACAACACTGGTTCTGATTCCCATCATCTTCAGACCCTTATGGTTCAACCGTGCTGCAAGTGACAACGAAGACAATGAAGAAGAATATGAAGGAGAAAATTGAAGAGAGGGAAGCCTTAATGACGATGAAGAAACTGCTTGAGGAAGTGTATCAACTGCGAAGAAGAAGAACGCGTGAAGAAGAAGAAATTGGAAGAAGAAAACCAGAGAGAGAAATGAGAAATTGGGGTTTTAGGGTTTAGAAAAAAAAAAGAGTGGGATGGTCCGCGGTTAACCCCACCCTAACCCAAAAGAAATGAGGGTTAACGGGGCTAGGGTCAAAAATAACCCTCCCATATGTGTGCTGAAAAAAAAGGGGGTTAAAACTTGGGGCTATAGGGCCCAGCCCGCGGGCTGGGGGCTGTTTTGACAGCTCTATTCCTCCACACACAATATTTTATGGGGCCCACACATTTTAAAACAAAAGAAAAAGAAAAAAATATGGCACGCAAAACGAGTGTAACATCCCGTATAATTAGTAAAATACCTAGGTACTATATGCTATAGGTACATGTGTAGAATTCGGATGTATGGTTTATGTGTAATGGCTTGTGAATTGTTTGATTTTTATTCCTTGGATAAGACTAAGGTAATTAATTAAATTAAATCCTAGGAGGGTGTATATGTAGGCATATGAATTTATTAAAATCATGTGAGTAATGTGAGTATGTGTGTTTGGGTGTGGGCTAGTGTGTGTGTGTGGACTTGTTGCTTTTGGACTTGTGTGAATGGATCCATTTGTGTGGATGGCCAATGGCCCAAGGATGGCTCTTGGATCAAGCCAATTCAGCCCAAAATTGTAACCATTCTTATTTCCCCTAAGCCTTGCCCATTTAGGGTGTCTTGTGCATCAAGAAACAACCACTTGGCTTCATGTTTTCCTTCTCTTTTATGCGCACAAGTAGATGGGTTACACTTAGAAAAATCTGCCTAATTCCTTCATGTTTGACCGCCACCTCACCTTGATTATACACACTTGATTTTAATTTTATTGCATGGTGGACACATGTGCAATTTAGCATGTTTTTAGGCTGCATACTCATCCTTTTAGGCGCACATGGGAGGGACCTTTGTGCAGATTTCTTGAGTCACCAAATTGCCTAACTTGTTGACTTGGAGAACCCTCTTACACTTCCATCATTAGACTGCATTGTGCAGATTTTGTTGCAAGCTTTTGCAGCCATCATGAGTCAAACCTCCTCCTCCTTCCACATGCATCATGAGACTGCATTCCCATCATTTTTGCGCAGAGGACAGCTCCATAAATCTGAATCCTTGGCTGCCACAAAGCCCTCTAGCTTGTGGACTTAGTGAACCTCCCTCACCCCTCTCTTTGTGCGCATGGTTTGACTATTTATGCAGAAATTTTCTGCACAAGGACAGCCCTATTTGAGTGTTTAGGCTGCCACAAATCAGAGTTAATGATGCACATCTCCCACTCCTCTCTATGCGCAACTCATGATCATTTGTGCAGAAATTTCTCTGCCTTGGACAGCCCTCAAAGCTGAACAAATCTTCCCTCTTTCCTTGCATGTAAGTAGAGTAAATTAGAAGCCAACACCTTGCTTGTACAGCCCTTGTATGCAGCCCCACTCCCCCAAGTAATCAGATTTTTCCATGATGATAAATCATAGCAACTCCTCTCCTCTCTCCCTTTAAATTTGCGCACAAGAGGGGCTGCCCCCATTCACTTGTGCAGCAAATTCTCCTCCTCCTCCTCACTCCCTCTAGCCACACCAACAAGCCACCTTGGAGCAAGAAGACTTTGTCAAGCCAACTCCCCCTCTCCTTCACCTCAACCGTACAACAAGCTAGTGCTAGCCTTGTTCCTCACCTTGCTTGCGCATAGGACCTCCTAAGAAGAGAGGACTTGTAGTGAAGTGTGTGCTACAAGAGGTAGGCTCTAAACTTTGAACTCTTTCTTTGTGTAGCCATGTTTGTATGCTTAAATGTCTCCTTGAGTATGTGTGGTTTTGGATTTAAGTATAAGCATGATAAAAAGTAGAATGTTGGAGCTATTTCATAATGATATGTAACCTTTTGGTTATGTTCGAACTCATGCCACTGTTTCCTTGTATGATTATGCCACTGTTTTAAAGAGAAATGTGCCACTGTTTCCTTATGTAAATGCCACTGTTTTGAAGATGTATGCCACTGTTTCGGTTCATCAATATCACCATTAAATGCCACTGTTTTATGTACACAAATGCCACTGTTTTATGAACACAAATGCCACTGTTTTATATACATAAATGCCACTGTTTCTGCACATTTTATGCCACTGTTTCTGCACTTAAAAGCCACTGTTTCTGCACATTTTAAGCCACTGTTTCTGCACATTACATGCCACTGTTTCTGCACATATATGTCACTGTTTTAGTGCCCTTAAGCCACTGTTTTCATGCATGTAATGCCACTGTTTCCATGCTTAAAATGCCACTGTTTTAGCCATGTAATGCCACTGTCTCCATGCTTAAAATGCCACTGTTTTAGCCATGTAATGCCACTGTTTCCATGCTTAAAATGCCACTGTTTTTATGCATGAAAGGCCACCGTTTTAAGTCATCATATGCCACTGTTTTATGCATAATGTACCACTGTTTAAGTCATTCCATGCCACTGTTTTATACATAAAAGTGCCACTGTTTTACTCCTCAAAGGCCACTGTTTGTATGTATAAAATGCCACTGTTTTGGAAGTTCAAAGTGCCACTGTTTCTGTTTTAAAAATGCCACTGTTCTGTTTTAAAAACGCCACTGTTTCTGTTTTGAAAACGTTTAAAACGTCACTGTTTTGGCTGCTGTAAACACTGCTGTATGCTCACTGTTTTGCTGCTGTATGTTCACTGTTTTGGCTGCTGTAAACACTGCTGTATGCTCACTGTTTTGCTGCTGTATGCTCACTGTTTTGCTGCTGTATGTTCACTGTTTTGGCTGCTGTAAACACTGCTGTATGCTCACTGTTTTGCTGCTGTATGCTCACTGTTTTGCTGCTGTATGTTCACTGTTTTGGCTGCTGTAAACACTGCTGTATGCTCACTGTTTTGCTGCTGTATGCTCACTGTATGTTCACTGTTTTGCTGCTGTAAATGCTCACTGTTTTGGCTGCTGTAAGCCACTGCTGTATGCTCTCTGTTCTGCTGTAAATAGCCACTATAAATGATTAGTTTTAATTGATTTAGGTGCGCTTAAGAAGTGAGAATATTTCGCTGCCGTTGGTAATATTTAAGGGAAGCTAAGGTAAGTGTCAGGCGATGATGCCTAATGTAACTATTGACTACTGGTATAGAATTGTAACATGATGCTCCATATGCCGTAAAAATGTTATGTTCCATTATAAAGAAAGGAAACTGCCAAAAATGTGTCGTGATGACTATGAGGTAAGACGTTATGTGGCAGCATAACGCATATGAAAGGTATATAAGCATGCATCTTACATTATACCGCATTTTTACGCTTTGTGTGTGAAAGCATAGCATGACATACATATATCCTGATCATATAGGCCTTGTTTTAGAATAGTTATGTACAGGACCATGTGTTTGAGCAAGCATCATATAGGCATCCCCAAGGTACCGGGGTATGGGACACTTGGCATCAGTCCGCATAGGCCCACAGATGGAATCCACATGGAGCTCAGGTGCCAAGGGATATTTGATTCCACTGTGAAGTGCGCGCACGACGGTGCTAAAAGCGCAAAGGAAAGGCGTTATATACGCAATATATGAATATGATAAAAAGGAAAAGGAACAAGGATGTTGAAGTGACTGTTTATGATTTTGTGCCTAGTTAATATTGTTATATTATTGGTCTTATTGCCACACTACTGGGATTATTCTCACCCCTTCGGGGCTGCTATTTTCCTAAATGGCAGGAGGACATAAAAGCACTTGAGGACATGATGTTTGCTGTGATTGCTGATGCGTGGATTACCATTGTTGCTGTTTGTTTAAACTGGATAACTGTAATGATTAATGTTTTGGTACTTTTGGATGACTGTATTCTTCATCATGTTTATGTTAGTTGGAACTTTTCGAACAGCAGCTATTTTGGAAAACCTTTATGAAAAGAATTTAAGTGTTGAAAATTTTTATATGGATTTGTTTACTGCTTTATTAGCTCATGTGACGTTAACGACTCTAATTCCGCTTAGCAAACGACTCTCTTGGATGCATACAAGGGAGGGCGTTACACTAATTGGTATCAGAGCAGTTTGGTCCATGGACTTGCTTGTGTTTGATTGAATTGATTGTTGTTTGTGTTTATCTGCTGATTGACTGCCTAAGTGTGCTATAGTTAAGTATATATTAGCTAGGGTAGTTAGATTGTTAGGACTGTTCTGTGATAAGACACGGATGCATAGCTAACTTGTCCGAATTGAACTCGAGTACCTACTTGAGACTGCTGCCATGGATAACTTGCGGTGAGCCTGATCAACTCATTTCCTGATATTGTGAGTGCAGAATCATGGCAGGTGGTCGAGGTTCAACTCGGGGAAGGACTGGCGATGCAGAAGAAGACCTTATCACCACTATTGGAGGACTGGCAACGTTCATCCAGAATATGAGCCAAGAGTGGCGCGACCATAGGCAACAGAATCAGAACCAACCCCCACTGCATGAAAATGCAGAAGAAATTGCCCGTCGGAGGTTGAAAGACTTCCGCAACTTCCAACCACCCACTTTTGAGGGTGAAGACAACCCCGAGGCTGCAGCGAGGTGGCTGCAGATGATTGAGCATATTTTCGAACGCATGGCATGCCCAGAAGCGCAGAAGACTGACTACGCGTCGTACCAGCTGATGGGAGAAGCGTTAACATGGTGGACTGGTGCGAGGGCTCTGCTGAGAGCTCAGAACGTGGAACTAACATGGGCCGTGTTCAGACAAGTGTTTTTGGACAAGTATTTTCCTAAGGCAATGAGAAGGATGAAGCACACCGAACTGCTGTCTCTCAGGCAGGATAACATGACGGTGAATGAGTATATCGCAAAGTTCGGGCAGCTGATCGAGTACGCCAACTTCGATCGGAACATTTACGATGAAGAATGGCAGGTAGAGAAGTTCGAGAGCGGATTACATCCGGAAATTCGCAAGCTCATTCTGACGACGGCTAATCGTACACTTCCGGAACTCATCAACCAGAGTCGCCAGGCCGAAGGAATCATTAACGAGGCCAAGAACTTGAACAAGCCACCACCACAATTCCACGGAGGAAACCGAGCAGGCAGATTCTTCAGGGCGGCACCTGGTAGGGGTCGAGGCAGAGGTACGCCGTTGCAGGCGCGGCCTGGAAACTTTAAGAGAAACTTTACGGTGGGTCAATCATCGACTGGACGTCAGGGCGCGACTGTTTGTGCCACATGTGGGAAGAATCACTTTGGAGTCTGTCGCAAGAACAACAATGCATGCTTCAGATGCGGCCAGCAAGGTCATTTTGCTTACAAGTGCCCCCAGAACGCTGACCAACAGCCTCCGCAAGCTCGAGTGTTCACATTGGATGCAAATGAAGCGCAGAAGTTTCCCAACCTGATCAAAGGTAATGTCACTCTGAATGGTCACCCAATTTCTGTTATCTTTGATTCTGGAGCGTCTGGTTCTTTTATGGCAAAGCATACTGCATTGAGAATAGGCATCACCCCAACCCCGTTACCCTATGAGTTACACATCAGCACACCTACGGGAGGATCGTGCACAGCCTCAGAGATCTGCAGAGGTGTTACCTTGCAGTACGAAGGGAACACGTATACAGTTAACTTGGTGGTCCTGCCGGTATTCAACTTCGATGTGATTATCGGTATGGACTGGTTGACGGAAAACGGGATAACTCTGGATTGTCGAGCGGGGAAAGTCATTGTTCCTGCAAAGGATGGTAATTTTCAACCTTTCTCTCTCATTTCCTTATTGCAAGTTAGAAAAGAGCTCCGCAAGGGAGCAGCAGGGTATCTTTTGTCGATCGAGGCTGAGACCTCGATTGACAATCAAATTCAGGATGTGCCGGTAGTTAGAGAATTCGAGGAGGTATTCCCGGATGAAATACCTCGATTGCCTCCTCATAGGGAAATAGAATTTTCGATCGAACTTGTTCCTGGAGTTGGACCAATCTCCATCGCCCCGTATCGCATGGCACCTTTGGAACTGCGCGAGTTAAAGAAGCAGATAGAAGAGCTTTTGGCAAAGGAATTCATCAGACCGAGTACTTCTCCATGGGGTGCTCCAGCTATCTTGATTAAGAAGAAGGATGGAAGCTTACGTCTGTGTGTAGATTACCGCCAGCTGAACAAAGTCACGGTGAAGAATAAGTATCCGCTACCGAGGATCGACGATTTGATGGACCAGCTGAGAGGAGCCAGAGTCTTCTCCAAGATAGATTTACGATCGGGATACCATCAGATCCGGGTCAAACCGGAGGATATTCCGAAAACCGCTTTTAGGACTCGTTATGGGCACTATGAATATCAGGTGATCCCATTCGGACTTACGAATGCTCCAGCGGTATTCATGGACTACATGAACCGCATCTTCCGCCCATTTCTTGATCAGTTCGTAATTGTGTTTATCGACGATATCCTGATTTACTCAGCCAATGAAGAGCTACACGCGGAACATCTGAGGATTGTCTTGCAAATCTTGAAGGAGAAGCAGTTGTACGCGAAATGGTCAAAGTGCGAGTTTTGGCTTAAAGAGGTCCAGTTTCTGGGCCATATCATTTCATCAGAAGGTATCGCGGTGGACCCCAGCAAAGTCGAAGCTGTCATGGATTGGGAACGACCCAAGACGGTTACTGAAGTAAGAAGTTTCTTAGGTCTGGCTGGATATTATCGAAGGTTCATCCAGAATTTCTCTCAGATAGTACAACCCCTTACCCGTCTCACTCGGAAGGATAAGCCTTTTGAGTGGACTAAAGCCTGTGAAGAATGTTTCTTGGAGCTAAAGAGCAGATTGACGAGTGCCCCAGTACTCACGATTCCGGATCCTACTCGAAAGTTCGAAGTTTACTGCGATGCGTCGCTGAAAGGACTTGGATGCGTGTTGATGCAGGACCGTATGGCAGTAGCTTATGCATCTCGACAACTGAAGCCTCACGAAGAAAATTATCCTACGCACGATTTGGAGTTAGCAGCTATCGTGTTCGCACTTAAAATCTGGAGGCACCACTTGTATGGTTCGCAGTTTGACGTGTTCAGCGATCATAAGAGTTTGAAGTACTTGTTCGACCAGAAGGAGCTGAATATGCGGCAACGTCGGTGGATGGAATTTCTGAAGGACTACGATTTTGAACTTAAATACCACCCAGGAAAGGCAAACGTGGTAGCCGACGCCCTGAGCAGGAAGACTCTACACACTGCAACTCTGATGATGGAAGAATTGAAGTTGTTTGAGGCCTTTCGAGACTTGAACTTATCGGTAGACGAGAGAGGAAGTAGCATAAGATTGGGAAATATAAAGGTGGAGAATGAATTGATCAGTAGAATTAAGGAGGCTCAGAAGGATGAAGAGTTAGTCCGCGAGTTGGTTGGTAACCAAGAGGTAGTAAAGGATGAGAATGATGTCTGGAGGTTTCAAGGACGGCTGGTTGTGCCGAATGAAGAGTTGAAACAAGAAGTTTTGCAGGAAGCTCACAAGGGTAAGTATGCAGTTCATCCTGGATCCACAAAGATGTACCATGATTTGAAGACCTCGTTCTGGTGGCCAGGTATGAAGCGTGATATTGCGGAGTATGTATCTCGGTGCTTAACTTGTCAGAAGGTGAAGTACGAACATCAGAAACCGTCGGGACTTCTTCAACCTTTGGAGATTCCCGAATGGAAGTGGGACAGCATTTCGATGGATTTTGTAGTTGGACTTCCTCGGACGCGAGAAGGATATGATTCTATCTGGGTGATTGTCGATCGTTTAACGAAGTCAGCTCATTTCTTGCGTGTTAGAACCACATATGATACAGAGAGGCTTGCTAGAATTTATCTGCAGGAGATTGTGAAGCTGCACGGAGTTCCTACGAGTATTGTCAGTGATCGTGATCCCAAGTTTACATCTAAGTTTTGGGAATCCTTTCAAAGAGCATTAGGGACCCAACTGAGGTTGAGTACTGCTTATCATCCGCAGACCGATGGACAGACGGAACGCACCATTCAAGCCTTAGAGGACATGTTGCGAGCATGTGTTTTGGAGTTAGGAGGCAGCTGGGATAGTTATCTTTCGTTGATTGAGTTCGCTTACAACAACAGTTACCACTCCAGCATTCAGATGGCACCGTACGAAGCTTTGTATGGGAGGAAATGTAGATCCCCTTTATGTTGTACGGAAGTGGGTGAGCGAAGTATGTTAGGACCCGATCTAATTCAAGAAACATCCGAACAAGTAAAGAAGATTCGGGAGAATATGCAGAGGGCTCAGGCCAGACAGAAGAGTTATTACGACAAGCGTCATAAGCCTCTATCTTTCGAAGTCGGAGACCATGTATTTTTGAGAATCACTCCTACATCGGGACTCGGAAGGAGAATGGGAGTAAAGAAGTTAAGTCCACGGTACTTAGGACCGTATCTGATTATGGACCGGATTGGAGAGTCTGCATACCGGTTGGCTTTACCACCCAATCTGTCAGGAATTCACAATGTATTTCATGTGTCTCAGCTACGGAGGTATCTCTCTGATCCATCTCACGTGTTACATCCAGAAGAAGTGGAACTAAAGGAAGATCTGACTTATCAAGTGCAACCATTCCAAATTCTTGAAAGATCCGTCAAGCGACTCCGTTCTAAAGAGATTCCGTTGGTGAAAGTATTATGGAACAACAGATCGGCAGCTGAAGCCACTTGGGAGCGCGAGGAAGACGTTCAGAAACGCTATCCAGAACTGTTTAGCTCTTAAGTAAGTTTATTTTGCGGACAAAATTCCTATTTGGTGGGGAGAGTGTAACATCCCGTATAATTAGTACAATACCTAAGTACTATATGCTATAGGTACATGTGTAGAATTCGGATGTATGGTTTATGTGTAATGGCTTGTGAATTGTTGGATTTTTATTCCTTGGATAAGACTAAGGTAATTAATTAAATTAAATCATAGGAGGGTGTATATGTAGGCATATGAATTTATTAAAATCATGTGGGTAATGTGAGTATGTGTTAGAAGGCATTAGTGTTTGGATGTGGGCTAGTGTGTGGACTTGTTGCTTTTGGACTTGTGTGAATGGATCCTTTGTGTGTGTGTGGCCAATGGCCCAAGGATGGCTCTTGGATCAAGCCAATTCAGCCCAAAATTGTAACCATTCTTATTTCCCCTAAGCCTTGCCCATTTAGGGTGTCTTGTGCATCAAGAAACAACCACTTGGCTTCATGTTTTCCCTCTCTTTTATGCGCACAAGTAGATGGATTACACTTAGAAAAATCTGCCTAATTCCTTCATGTTTGACCGCCACCTCACCTTGATTATACACACTTGATTTTAATTTTATTGCATGGTGGACACATGTGCAATTTAGCATGTTTTTAGGCTGCATATTCATACTTTTAGGCGCACATGGGAGGGACCTTTGTGCAGATTTCTTGTGTCACCAAATTGCCTAACTTGTTGACTTGGAGAACCCTCTTACACTTCCATCATTAGACTGCATTGTGCAGATTTTGTTGCAAGCTTTTGCAGCCATCATGAGTCAAACCTCCTCCTCCTTCCACATGCATCATGAGACTGCATTCCCATCATTTTTGTGCAGTGGGCAGCTCCATAAATCTGAATCCTTGGCTGCCACAAAGCCCTCTAGCTTGTGGACTTAGTGAACCTCCCTCACCCCTCTTCATTGTGCGCATAGCTTGGCTTTTTATGCAGAATTTTCTGCACAAGGACAGCCCTATTTGAGTGCTTGGACTGTCACAAATCTGCACCCTTGTTGCACCTCATCATTTGCGCACCAAGGACTGCACAGATTTTTGGGCTGCCACATGGTTAGTTTCCTTGTTGACTTAGCTAAGCTCTTACATGTGCACATGACACTTCCTTCCCACTCCACTTGTGCGCATAATTGGTCAAGTATGCAGAAAATTTCTCTGACTTTGGACAGCCCCAAATCTGATCAAATCACCCCTCACTCTTTACATGTAAGTAGAGTAATTTAGAAGCCAACACCTTGCTTGTTTCAGCCCTTGTATGCAGCCCCATCATCTCCCAAGTAATCTGAATTTTCCAGGATGATAAATCATAGCAACTCCTCTCCTCTCTCCCTTAAATTTGCGCACAAGAGGGGCTGTCCCCATTCACTTGTGCAGCAAATTCTCCTCCTCCTCCTCACTCTCTCTAGCCACACCAACAAGCCACCTTGGAGCAAGAAGACTTTGTCAAACCAACTCCCCCTCTCCTTCACCTCAACCATACACCAAGCTAGTGCTAGCCTTGTCCCTCACCTTGAAGCTTGCTTGCTCATCATCACCTTGCTTGCGCATAGGACCTCTTAGGAAGAGAGGACTTGTTGTGAAGTGAAGCTAGAAGGTGTGTGAAGTGTGTGCTACAAGAGGTAGGCTTTGAACTTTGAACTCTTTCTTTGTGTAGCCATGTGTGTATGCTTGAATGTCTCCTTGTATATGTGTTTTTGGATCCTTGGTTGAGCATGATAAAAGTATTAGAATGGAGCTATTTCATGATGATATTGTATGCATAAAAATCCTTATGGTTATGTTTGAACTCATGCCACTGTTTCCTTGTATGATTATGCCACTGTTTTAAAGAGAAATGTGCCACTGTTTCCTTATGTAAATGCCACTGTTTTGGTAGATATGCCACTGTTTCGGTTCCTCAAAATCACATTAAAATGCCACTGTTTTGAAGATGTACACAAATGCCACTGTTTCGGTTCATGAATATCACCATTATATGCCACTGTTTTATATACACAAATGCCACTGTTTTATGCACAAATGCCACTGTTTCTGTACACTTAATGCCACTGTTTCTGCACATTTTAAGCCACTGTTTCTGCACATTAATGCCACTGTTTCTGCACATATATGCCACTGTTTTAGTGCATTAATGCCACTGTTTTCATGCAAAATGCCACTGTTTCTGCACAAATGCCACTGTTTTATGCACATGTAATGCCACTGTTTCCATGCTTAAAATGCCACTGTTTTAGCCATGTAATGCCACTGTTTCCATGCTTAAAATGCCACTGTTTTTATGCTTAAAATGCCACTGTTTTAGCATGTAATGCCACTGTTTTATGCATAAAATGCCACTGTTTTAGTCATTTTATGCCACTGTTTTATGCATAAAAGTGCCACTGTTTTAAGTCCTCAAAGGCCACTGTTTTATGCATAAAATGCCACTGTTTTAGTCCATAATATGCCACTGTTTTATACATAAAAATGCCACTGTTTTACTCCTTTAAAGGCCACTGTTTGTATGCATAAAATGTCAAAACGTCCAAAACTGTTTACTGTTTTGGAAGTTCAAAGTGCCACTGTTTCTGTTTTAAAAATGCCACTGTTTCTGTTTTAAAAACGCCACTGTTTCTGTTTTGAAAACGTTGTTAAAACGTCACTGTTTTGGCTGCTGTTTTGGCTGCTGTAAACACTGCTGTATGCTCACTGTTTTGCTGCTGTATGCTCACTGTTTTGCTGCTGTATGTTCACTGTTTTGGCTGCTGTAAACACTGCTGTATGCTCACTGTTTTGCTGCTGTATGCTCACTGTTTTGCTGCTGTATGCTCACTGTTTTGCTGCTGTAAATGCCACTGTTTTGCTGTATGCTCTCTGTTCTGCTGTAAATAGCCACTGTAAATGATTAGTTTTAATTGATTTAGGTGCGCTTAAGAAGTGAGAATATTTCGCTGCCGTTGGTAATATTTAAGGAAAGCTAAGGTAAGTGTCAGGCGATGATGCCTAATGTGACTATTGACTACTGGTATAGAATTGTAACATGATGCTCCATATGCCGTAAAAATATTATGTTCCATTATAATGAAAGGAAACTGCCAAAAATGTGTCGTGATGATTATGAGGTAAAGACGTTATGTGGCAGCATAACGCATATGAAAGGTATATAAGCATGCATCTTACATTATACCGCATTTTTACGCTTTGTGTGTGAAAGCATAGCATGACATGCATATATCAAGATCATATAGGCCTTGTTTTAGAATAGTTATGTACAGGACCATGTGTTTGAGCAAGCATCATATAGGCATCCCCAAGGTACCGGGGTATGGGACACTTGGCATCAGTCCGCATAGGCCCACAGATGGAATCCACATGGAGCTCAGGTGCCAAGGGTATATTTGATTCCACTGTGAAGTGCGCGCACGACGGTGCTAAAAGCGCAAAGGAAAGGCGTTATATACGCAATATATGAATATGATAAAAAGGAAAAGGAACAAGGATATGTTGAAGTGACTGTTTATGATTTTGTGCCTAGTTAATATTGTTATATTATTGGTTTTATTGCCACACTACTGGGATTATTCTCACCCCTTCGGGGCTGCTATTTTCCTAAATGGCATAAAAGCACTTGAAGACATGATGTTTGCTGTGATTGCTGATGCGTGGATTATCATTGTTGCTGTTTGTTTAAACTGGATAACTGTAATGATTAATGTTTTGGTACTTTTGGATGACTGTATTCCATCATGTTTATGTTAGTTGGAACTTTTGAACAGCATGCTATTTTGGAAAACCTTTATGAAAAGAATTTAAGTGTTGAAAATTTTTATACGGATTTGTATGCTGCTTTATTAGCTCATGTGACGTTAACGACTCTAATTCCGCTTAGCAAACGACACTCTTGGATGCATACAAGGGAGGGCGTTACAACGAATCTCTATAACATTTTTCCTACAACATAATAAACATAAAACCCTTTTGCTATACTGTCAAAATAATATTAAAAAGATTTTCAAAATAATATTAAATTAATTAATATAGACCAACTAGTAGAATGTTAGAAATTTTATTTTATGGGCAATATTAATTAATTAGTTTTGTATTTTAATATTAATTGGGTTAATGGATATTCCAATATAAATATTGTAACTAAGCCCATTGGGATCACATTTGATTGGGCTTCTGGCATCTGATGTTATTGGGCCTAGTTGGGCAGCAATAGGCTTTAGTGTGACCCTGGTTTTCCATTATGGATGGACCCATGGGCACAGATGGGCACAGACTCTTCTCTGGGTTATTAGCTAGGTCCTCTCTCTAGCCTATTTATACTGGAGTTAAACTCCATAAGCCATCATGCTCTCATCGCTGAGGCTGCCTTTATCGAAATAGGTGATAGAGAGGAAGATTTGGCATGTAGTCCCTTCTTTCTTTTGGCTTTGTGATGATCCAATAAGGTACGCATAATCCCAATTTTGATTTCATATTGTTTGGTATTTTATAATGATATACATGATTCAAGGTTAAAATATTTCTATGATAATATACTAGGAGGATCCGTATCCTCACATTCAATAACCTCAAATATTAAATTATTAAAATTATTAATTAATCCATTATTATAATTATTAAAGATAATAATTCTAGAAGTTAACGATTATCGATTTAACTTAGATTTGCATTAATATATAGTAAATAATTACTATTATTAATTGTTTAAATAAATTGATGGAAAATTGTGTAAATCAATTATAATCAATATAAATATTGTAACTAAGCCTATTGCGATCACATTTGATTGGGCTTCTGGCATCTGATGTTATTGGGCATAGTTGGACAGTAATAGGCTCTTGTGTGACGCTGGTTTTCCATGATGGGTGGACCCATGGGCACAGATGGGCACAGACTCTTCTCTGGGTTATTAGCTAGGTCCTCTCTCTAGCCTATTTATACTGGAGTTAAACTCCATAAGCCATCATGCTCTCATCGCTGAGGCTGCCTTTATCGAAATAGGTGATAGAGAGGAAGATCTGGCATGTAGTCCCTTCTTTCTTTTGGCTTTGTGATGATCCAATAAGGTACGCATAATCCCAATTTTGATTTCATATTGTTTGGTATTTTATAATGATATACATGATTCAAGGTTAAATTTTTTCTATGATAATATACTAGGAGGAGATCCGTATCCTCACATTCAATAACCTCAAATATTAAATTATTAAAATTATTAATTAATACATTATTATAATTGTTAAAGATAATAATTCTAGTAGTTAACGATTATCGATTTAACTTAGATTTGCATTAATATATAGTAAATAATTACTATTATTAATTGTTTAAATCAATTGATGGAAAATTGTGTAAATCAATTATAATAAATTAATAATTTTACACAAAATTTCCTTAAATAGATTTTCATAAAATATCCATTATAGACAGCTGCTACATTAGCAATAAGAAAATCAATTCCTTTAGCAGTGGGAAATTTCAAAATATTCATAAAATATGTTCCACTATTTATAATATTTATTTTCCTCTTGATTTTTAGCGCCAGAAGCAAAAATCCGATCATATGATTGGTCCTCTCTTTCTTCACCTTGTATAAAAATATATCATGTTCATGTTATGTCATCTTTTGTGTCAACATGGATCTGTATAAGATCAAACACCAGTCATTACATACAACAGAAGGCTTTTTAGATTCTAGAGTGAAGATTTTGCATAAGCTTATAACTCTTCCAAATGCAATACAAGAAAAAAAAAGTAAATCAAGATTAAAACTAATTAAACGGATATTACAAAGAAAGATGCAAACATTTTGACAAAATAAAAACCAAGATTTTTTTCAAGAATGACAACCTCTAAAGCTAATTAAAAGGAAACCATACGAATCCACGGGACAGAGCAATACTCTCCAAAAATCCCAGACAGCTTACTCCAAAGAAAAGTAACTGAACTAGAACAATACAAAAATTTAAGAGACAAGCTAGCCACAAGCTCTGAAACAAAGACCAAGAATGCATAAATAGCGTACGTTATGTTTACTTAATCATTCCTAGACAAGACACTGCATCTACATAAAGGACATGTATTGCGAATCGTTAGCCACTTTGTGATGCAATCGCGATGAAACACGTGTGAGCAAGGCAAGCCAATTGCTCTTGACCCAATATCCGTGAGACAAATAGAACAATCTGTGATGGAAGAAGAACGGATATTGCTGCTTTGAATGTTGTGGTTTGTGACCCAACTCACCACGAGATCGGACATTGCTATTTAGCATGGTTTCGATGTAACCCAATTCCCTACGAGATCGGCGATTGTTGCTTTGCATGTTATGGTAGTGAGCCAACTCACGAAGATGTCGGATATTGCTTGTTTGTATGTTTTGGTAGTAACCCAACTCACCACGAGAACGGATATTGCTTCTTTGCGTGTTGTGGTTGTAACCCAATTGGGCACCTGATCGGATATTGCTTCTTTGCATGTTTTGGTTGTGACCCAATTGCGCACGAGATTGGATATTGTTTCTTTGCACGTTGTGGTTGTAACCCAATTGCGCACGAGATCGGATATTACTTCTTTGCACGTCTTGGTTGTAACCCGATTGCGCACGAGAACGGACATTGTTTCTTTGCATGTTTTGGTTGTGACCGAATTGCGCACGAGATTGGATATTGCTTATTTGCATGTTGTGGTTGTAACCCAATTGCGCACGAGATTGGACATTGCTTCTTTGCATGTTCAGGTTGAATGGATTTAAGCCCAAAACGTCGTCGTCCGTAAGCATCTTCTCACGTTGAGCTTTCAAAACCAGAGTCTCTATTATATACAAAAAGAAAAAAACTAGAGTCACTATTAAGAAAAAAGCAACCATTCTTGGCAAACAGATGTAAAGAGAGACAAAGAGAGGGAGGGAGAGAGAGATATGTAGACAGAAAGAGAAAGTTTACTTCAGAGGAGATGAAGTGGTATAATTTATAGAATTTGAACCTCACTTGTTATTCTGCATTGATTAGCTGGATTTATTAAATCTAATATTGAAATTTGATTTGATTTGATTTTCATGATAACGATATTCTATTTTTTTTATTACCGTTTTAATTATTACCACTTTTAGGTTTCTTTATTGAAAATTAAATATTTATAAAAAAGAATCCTACTTTGCATTTATTACATGCGCTTATTATATTTATTCTTCACGATTTTTTTCCTTTTTGTTTGTTTTTTTAATTTTAATGACCTTCATTATTTCCTTTAAATGCACATATGAGGTATGCTCCAGCAACATTATATATATATTTTAGGCAATACTTCAAATGAATTAAGAAAAAAAAAAGCTCTTGCAATGGCTGAGGGTGCTCCTCCTCCTTATGGCTTCTGAATATGCTGGCAATACCACTGTTTTACTATTTTGTTCTTTGACTTGTATTTAATTAGCATATAATGGGTAACACATTTTTTAATGGAAAAAAAACATTAGCCACTCCTGCCATAATAGTAAGAGTATGAAATGCCTCCAATTGAGAAGCACAAAAAAACACAAGATTTAATCCAACACGCTACTGGCGCGACATTGGCGCTATCAGCGTGATAACTCATATTTTATTGCACTTATTTGTTACTCTTGGTTAGTATTTTTAGGATTTATTTGAATAAAATAATGATGTTTTGAGTTAATTTACATTTTTAGTTTTTGATTGGGTTTAATTTATTTTCGTCAAAATTTTTCAGCTTTACGTTACTTCTGTATTTTGGCCATATCTCGGTCCACAGTTGTCTGATTGACACGTTTTGCTGAAGTTTTATTTTATTATTAGACTTGTCATTTAAATTAAAACCCCATTACTTAAGTGGCCCAAAGCCAAGTTTTAGTTTTATTTTAATTTATTTGTTATATTTCGTACTTTTGGACAGATTGGCCTATCAGAACTAAACCCTAACCCGATTTGGGTAGGGGTATATGACGGCGGAGTAGGAAACTATTATTCATTCTGAATTTTTGAAATTGAGGATCAAGTACTTTTTCTCTGAAGCGTTCTTCGCGTTCTTTATCTTTTTCTTCTTTTTTCTTTAATTTTAATCATGTTTATCCTAGCCATGCTAGGCTAAACCCCTTTTAATCAACCTAAGGGGAAGGGATTCCATGGATCTATCTAGAGGATCTGCGATCAATCTCTAACCAGATTCGTTTCTTTAACCTAACTCAAATCAATATCGTGAGATTGTGGATATTCGATTTGAGGTTCGCAATTGCGATTATGGAAAAGGAATAATCATCAGATTTGATGATCCGATTGTTCTCAATTGAAAATAAGGATTTTGATTCAATTGAGATCATTCGTGAATTTGGTAATTTTTATCCAATGAAGGACATCCTAGGATTCCTAACCTTAGGTTGGTTAATTTTAATTACGAAGTTTTAATCCCAGTTCTTATATTCTGTTCTGTTTTTATTCAACCGAAATCCAAAACCCCCCTTTTATTTTCTATTTTCATAAGCGATTTTTACCAAATCAATTTCTTTGAGAGACGACTTATGGTTTCCATTTTACTGCAAATTTCTGAACCCTAATTAAAAATAATTTTTAATTTGCGCGAGTTCGTCAGCTCGTGTCAAATTTGGCGCCGTTTCCAGGGAAATGGCATCGGTCTAAATCGTTTTCTGATTCTTGATCTTCTTCTTTTTCTTTAATTTTCATTTCTGTTAAAAAAAATCGAAAAAAATATATTTATTTTTGCGCATCTGTCTTGTTTCTGCGTTTGAACTCATTTGTGTTTCTGATTCCGATTTCTGCACCTTTGATTCTGCATCGGAATTTGATTCTGCAGACGCGTCTTTTCTCAGTTTTTGCATTTTCTGCATTACGGTTTCCATTTTACTGCGAATTTCTGAACCCTAATTAAAAATAATTTTTAATTTGCGCGAGTTCGTCAGCTCGTGTCAAATTTGGCGCCGTTTCCAGGGAAATGGCATCGGTCTAAATCGTTTTCTGATTCTTGATCATCTTCTTTTTCTTTAATTTTCGTTTCTGTTAAAAAAAAACAAAAAAATATATTTATTTTTGCGCATCTGTCTTGTTTCTGCGTTTGAACTTATAACACCTCAAATATTTAAATGTGTATTTTAATATTATATTGTGAAATGAAAATTGGTGGATTAGTGAAAATCCAAGGATTATGGCCAAAATGGGCAAAAAGGGCAAAATGGTAATTTGCCAACCGTGTGTTCTGAGGCTTAAATACTGAGTTAGAGATTTCAAATGACAAAAGTAATACTGGAAATGGAATCAGGGCGGAAAATTGAGTGAATAGGCAAATTTGGAAAAAATTGATGAATAGTGATTTTTAAGTGTTAAAATACTGTGATGTGAGTGTACCGATAGGTGTGAAATTTGTATCAATATTTTGGAGAAATAAAAATATGTCATGGACTGGAAAAATATGTAGACTAAGAATTTATGATCGGAATTTTTATCGGGGTTAAAGTTAGATCGCGTGTGGGACCCGTGTGACCGAAGTCACTTGGCCCCCACCTCTTTTTCTTCTTTCCTTCCTTCTCTTTTCTTCTTCATTCTCGCGCGCCCCCCTGCAAAAAGGAACCAAAACCCCATTTCTTCACATTGTTGCCATTTCTTCATTTCTTCACCGAATCGCTTGATTTTGGTGTTGAAATCTATTGTAAACAACCTTCCAAAGCCATTGGTAACACTTAGAACCCTTGAATCCATCTCTTGGCTGCGTTTTTTGGGCAAAACAGATCCGACCCACTTGGGTTCTTGGAGCTTTGTTAGAGTTTTGATCTTCTTATGGTTTAGTGAAGCCTTGGTGGTGATCATACAACACATTGTGAGTATATTTGTGGTATTTTTGTGGTTGATTTCATAGATCTAGGAATTTATGCTTTAAACCTTCAATTTTAGATGTGTGATGATAGAGAGCCCAAATGGAAAAATGCTATTAGATGAAAAGGCCTTAGAATCATGCTTGTAAGCTAGAAATGCTATGATAATTTTTGGTGAAAAAGATAGGTTTTTAACTTAGGAAAATTTGAGGAATTTTCATGAAAAATGAGTTTTGGTGTAATTTGGATTTGATGATTGTTGTAGGGTGCCTCACACGGACGTGATTGTGAAAGGTTGATTTGGAGCATACGTTTGGAACGGATTTGCTCGTATTAAGGTAAACTCTTGGAACTTGGGTTTAATCCCTAGTGTGCTCCACCACACCTAGTGGAAGGTAGTGGTTGGATTATGTGGTTATGACATGGTGTGATTGTGTGCTTGTATGCATATTGCTTGTATTTTGTGAAAATTGTTTGGTCACTGGCCAGTTGACGTGTGGAGTTTGGACATCCGCTGGGTTCATCCTTGTGAGAATGCCAGTCGGGTTTTGCCGTGGAGTCGACTCTGGGAGCGGCGCCAGGATGATCCAAACGTGGGACATCCGCCGGATAGGGCTCATGAGGAGTTCCGGTTGGGTATTGCCATGGAGTCTTCTCAACCATGGGAGAGGCGCCAGGATTGTCTCGGGAGTTATATGATGGAGTCCTTGAACATGAATCCATGCGTGGATGTTCTTGGGTGTCTCCAGTTGGATGGTGATATTGTATTGCTTGCATATTGCATGATGTCATATTTATACATTTTAGTGAGCCATGGAGTGGAGAGAGCCTCTAGCTCCATTGGTTTACTGAGATATATCCGTATATCTCACCCCGTGTTTGGGGGACCACATTTCAGGTCACTATGAGCCGGGAGGAGCTTCGGGCAAGAAGCCCGTATAGTGGACATTGGATTTGGCATGCGGTGCATTGGGATTGCATGACATTTTGGAGGAGGACCATGGATTGCACATAGCATGACATTAGTATTTTGAGACTTAGGCCATGAACATATTGCATGATGTTACTGCCATGCTTTTGTAGTGTTCATGATGGTATACTAAGTCTTGTTTATAGTTTATTATTCATGACATGGATAATTGTATATTTGAGTGAGCATGGGACTTGTCCATTGCCACATTTATAGCCTTGAAGTCTTGGTATTCATGTTGTAAAAATGGTCCATCTTTGTATGTAAATGGCCATTACATTGAGGACTTTGTAAAGGATGTTTGATTTAAGGAAAATGCATGATGGAAGGGCCTAGAGCCTACATTAGGACATGATTATGTGTTGTGGGGAGTACCAAGGGGTTAGGGATGGATTACACAACCTTTCTTGGGCTTAAAATGCTGTAATCTGTCATTTTTGCTTAGTAATCGATTACCCAAGCATGGTAATCGATTACTGATAACACATATTTTATTACACTTATTTGTTACTCTAGATTAGTATTTTTAGGATTTATTTGAATAAAATAATGATGTTTTGAGTTAATTTACATTTTTAGTGTTTGATTGAGTTTAATTTATTTTTGTCAGAATTTTTCAGCTTTACGTTACTTCTATATTTTGGCCATATCTCTGTCCACAGTTGTCGGATTGACTCCGTTCTTGTTGGGTTTTTCAGATAACACAGAGGGCTACAATTCTTATGAAGAGCTCGAAGCCCAATTCGGACTAGAGGCTGGTATGTTTTGCTGAGATTTTAGACTTGTAATTAAGTTTTATTTTATTATTTTATTTTTCATTTTAGACGAATGGGCTCTGCCCAATTTGGTTTGTGAACCCTAGGGACATATGAAGGAAAGGAGGAAAACATTTTTGGGGAGGATTATGTAATTTTCAGAATTGTGGATCAAAGCATTTTCTCTGAAGCGTTCTTCGCGTTCTTCATCTTCTTCTTCTTTTTCTTTTATGCAATTTAATTTGTAATCATGTTTATCCTAGCCATCTAGGCTGCGGATTGTGGATATCAATCTCTAACCAGATTTGTTTCTTTACCCTAACTCAGATCAATATCGTGCGATTGTGGATATTCGCTGATTGCGATTATGGGTGAAGAATGATCATCAGATTTGATGATCGATTAACCTCAATTGGAAATAAGGATTCTGATTCAATTGAGATTAATCGTGAATTTGGTAATTTTTCTAATTCTTTAACCAGATTTGTTTCTTTTCCTAACTCAGATCGATATCGTGCGATTGTGGATATTCGATCTGAGGGTCGCGATTGCGATCATGGAAAAGGAATAATCATCATATTTGATGATCCGATTGTTCTCAATTGAAAATAAGGATTCTGATTCAATTGAGATCAACCGTGAATTTGGTAATTTTTATCCAATGAAGGACGTCCATGGAACCCTAACCCTAGGTTGGTTAATTTTAATTACGAAGTTTTAACCCCAGTTTTTATATTCTGTCTTTTATTCAACCGAGATCCAAAACCCCCATTTTATTTTCTGTTTTCATAAGCGATTTTTACCAATTCAATTTCCTTGAGAGACGACTTAGGGTTTCCACTTTACTCCAAATTTTTGAACCCTAATTAAAAATAATTTTTAATTTGCGCGAGTTCGACAGCTCGTGTCAATTACCATGCAACAGGGGACGAAAAATTAGCTACTGTCTTCATTGGTAATCGATTACTGAGCTTTGGTAATCGATTACCATGTGAGGTAATCGATTACCCAAAGTTGGTAATCGATTACCAGAACAGAGGATTGAGAAATTTAGCTACTGCCTCATTTTTGACAGGTGGTAATCGATTACCACCCACTGGTAATCGATTACCACAGTGTAATTTTCGAAAATTCAGGTTTTTCTAGACTAAAAGAAAGGGGCTTAACTTGATGGGTAGAACTCCAAATGGCACGTGGTTTGAAACCACGAGTAGATAACGTAAAGGACTATAACTTGGTAAAGTGTGAGTGTAAGATGGTGAGTTTAAATGAATTGAAATAAAGGAAGGATGAATGATGTTAGCAAAATGTATGCTTCCGCGAATTGCATTTACAATTATAGTGTGGTTTTAATTGATTACGGAAAAAGGTATTGATGTAAGAAAAGGAATATGATAAAAAGAAAAATTTGCCCGTAATTTAATTAACCCAATCATTGTGATTGTAACTGCGCTTAATATCATAATCAATGTTAACAATACCGGTGTACAACGGGCTGTTACATTTTATGGTATCAGAGCAGTTTCGTGAGGGAACTCTGATTGTTGTGTATGTTGTATCTTGTGTGCCATAGCTATCTGTGAACTATTTATGATTAATGTATATGTGATTCCTCAGTGTGGGTCTGATCAACTCATTCCTTTGTGTTACATGTACAGATATCATGAGTAGGGCGCGTGGTCGCCGTGGGGCACGTGGTGCAGGTCCTTTGCCACCGGATCCGGTCACTGCAGTCCTGAATGCTCTGCAGGCGGAGACGGCTGCAAATAGAAACATGACTGAAACCCTGATGAAGACCAATCAGGATATGATGCAGGCCTTTATGGCTGAGATGAGGGCGGATAGAGCTCGTCCTAGGAGGGATAATTCACCTCCACACACGGCTACGGTGACTCCTACACCGACGCCATCTGTTACTCCTCAACAGGGGGAGAGCGGGGCTAGTCACCACACTGGTGAGGCTAGTCATCATACTACTACTGACCCTAGCTATGTTCCTGATCCGTCATCTGTTGCCCAATCCACTGGGGCTGCGGGGCAGGTTGTTGATAATGCTGATGATGAGCGTAGGCTCATATCTTTTAGGAAACATAAGCCACCCGCATTTCTGGGGTCAAGGGACCCAAAGGAGGTTACTGCTTGGTTGAGGGGAATGGATAAGATTTTCCAGGTGATGAGATGCCAAGATCCACAAAAATTATTGTATTCCGTTTATATGCTGGAGGGTGATGCCCAGGAGTGGTGGGACAATGTGTCTCGCCCATTTGTTATTCAGGGTGAGGTTATTACTTGGACTTTGTTCGAAGGTCTGTTTCATGAAGAATATTTTCCCCGCGATGTTCGGGAGGCAAAGCAAGGTGAATTTGATAAATTGGTACAGGGAGTTATGACTGTGGATGCCTATGTGGCAAAATTTAATGAGCTTGTGAAATTTGCAAACTATGGAGGTACTCTACCTACTCCGGAATTCTTGTCAGCTAAATTTCAAAGAAGGCTGAGCGAGAAAATTGCTAAGAGGATGTCAAACACAGCGGTAAGGAACTTTGCTGATTTGGTGACCCAATGCAAGAGGGTCGAGACTGTTTATGGGAGGTATCCAAAATCGGATATGGTAAAAGAGCAAGATGTTAAGAGGACACCTGGTCCTTCTGGTAATACTAACAGAGGAGGTTTCAATAATAATAATAGAGGTAGGGGGTTGCATGTAAGGCAGCCTCCTGGTCAGTTCAAGAGGGGTGGAAATACTGGTGGTGGTGGTGCTGCGAACAGATATTTTACCCCACAATGTGGGAAGTGTGGGAAATACCACAGAGGTGTATGTGGTGCTGGTTCGTCGACTTGTTTTAGATGTGGTCAGAATGGCCACTTTGCTAGAAATTGTCCATCTTCTTCGGGGCAGGCTGCGAATCTGCAGGCCTTGCCGGCAGCTACTACTACTGCTACTCCTACTGCGGGACGAGTTTATACTACAAATGCACAACGTACTGAAAAGGCTCCGAATTTGGTAAAAGGTATAATTTTCCTCTCTAATGTTGATTTATCTGTGTTGTTTGATTCGGGAGCAACACATTCTTTTGTGGCGGACTATGTGGCTAAGGCGTTGGACTTAAAGGTAACACGAATGGTTCCTCCGATGCGTATTACTACCGCTACAGGAGAGGTTAGTGAATCGTCTTGGATTTGTGAAGATGTGAAGTTTACTTATTTAGGCAGGGGTTACACCATTGATTTAATTATCTTACCCCTGGCCTCTGTCAATTTGATTTTGGGGATGGATTGGTTGTCTCGGAACTGCGCAATGATCGATTGCTGCGGAAAGAGGTTGTTGTTGTCTCACGAGAGGCCGACTGTTTGTCCGTCCTTGTATTTGTCTGTTAGTCAAACTGTGAAAGCCTTGAAGGCTGGAGATTTGGGGTATGTCTTGTTGGGCGGATTGGTAGGTGACAAAAAGGAGGAGATTTCTTCTATTCCGGTTGTTAATGAGTTTGAGGACGTATTTCCTGATGAGATACCGGAATTCCCGCCTGAGAGAGAGATTGAATTCTCGATTGACCTATTGCCTGGTGTGGGGCCGATCTCCTTGGCTCCATACCGGATGTCGCCACTTGAGTTGGCCGAGTTGAAGAAACACATTGAAGAATTATCTGCGAAGAATTTTATTAGGCCGAGTGTGTCTCCGTGGGGATCACCGGTGATATTTGTAAAGAAAAAGGATGGTAGCATGAGATTGTGCACTGACTACCGACAGCTAAATAAAGTGACTATTAAGAACCGGTACCCATTACCGCGTATTGATGACTTATTAGATCAGTTGAGGGGTGCCTGTGTATTTTCAAAGATTGATCTCCGGTCCGGATATCACCAGATTCGGATTAAACCGGAGGATGTACCTAAAACAGCTTTCCGATCCAGATATGGACATTTTGAATATCAAGTGATTCCTTTTGGGCTTACTAATGCCCCTGCGGTGTTCATGGATTATATGAACCGCATCTTTAAACCGTATTTGGACCAGTTCGTGATTGTATTTATCGATGACATTTTGATCTATTCTAAGAGTAAGGAGGAGCACGTCGACCATTTGAGGACTGTGTTGCAGGTGTTGAAAGATAAGAAACTATATGCTAAACCGTCTAAGTGTGAATTCTGGTTGTCTGAGGTGCAATTTTTGGGTCATGTTATATCTGCAAGTGGTGTTGCAGTGGATCCAAGCAAGATTGAAGCGGTGAGTGACTGGGAACGACCTAAGACTGTGACTGAGATCAGAAGTTTTCTGGGGCTTGCTGGCTATTATCGCCGATTTATACAGGGATTTTCTGCAATGGTTCTACCGTTGACTTGATTGACACGAAAGGATACTCCTTTTGTGTGGACCCAGGAATGTGAGGACTGCTTTCTGCTACTTAAAGAGAAATTGACCACTGCTCCGGTGTTGACTCTACCTGATCCGGAGGGTGAGTTTGTGTTATATTGTGACGCTTCTAAGAAAGGTTTAGGGAGCGTACTGATGCAGGAAGGAAAAGTGATTGCTTATGCGTCTAGGCAGTTAAGGCCACATGAAGAAAATTATCCGACGCACGACTTGGAATTGGCTGCGATTGTGTTTGCCTTGAAAATCTGGAGGCACTTTCTGTATGGGATGAAATTTGCTGTGTTCAGCGACCATAAAAGCTTGAAATATTTGTTTGATCAGAAGGAGCTGAATATGAGGCAGCGTAGATGGGTTGAATTCTTGAAAGATTATGATTTTGAGCTGAAATACCACCCGGGAAAGGCTAATGTTGTGGCAGATGCATTGAGTAGGAAGTCTGTTAACTTATCTCATATGATGATGTGGGACAATGAAGTGATTGAGCAATTTCGTGATATGAAAATAACGGATTTCTTTGCAGGAAGATTGTGTGATATGGAGTTGACTCGGATTGAAAACGAGCTGCACGAGAAGATTAAAGAGACTCAAATCAGAAATGAAAGTATAAAGTATTTGAAAGGCCAGAGTGGCATATCTGTTAATGAACAGGGACTATTGTTATATCAGGGCAGGATTGTTGTGCCCAAGGAACTTGCAGAGGAAGTTATGACTGAGGCCCATAAGGGTCAATATGCTATCCACCCAGGTGCCACAAAAATGTACCAAGATTTGAAAGTTAAGTTCTGGTGGCCTGGGATGAAAAGGGATGTTGCCGAGTACGTGTCTAAGTGCTTGGTTTGTCAAAAAGTAAAAATAGAGCATCAGAAACCTGCTGGATTACTTCAGCCGCTGGATATACCAGAATGGAAATGGGAGAGTATTTCGATGGATTTTGTTGTTGGATTGCCGCGAACTCAAGCTGGTTATGATTCAATTTGGGTTATTGTGGACCGACTCACGAAGTCTGCACATTTTCTACCAGTACGAGTGGATTACACCACAGAGAAGTTGGCTTCATTGTATGTAAAGGAGATTGTTAGACTCCATGGGATACCGATTAGCATTGTGAGTGATCGGGACCCGAAGTTTACTTCACGATTTTGGGGAGCTTTGCAACAGGCTTTTGGCACTCAGCTTCGACTGAGCACTGCTTATCACCCGCAGACTGATGGTCAGACTGAGAGGACCATACAGACACTTGAGGATATGCTGAGAGCTTGCACACTGGAACAGGGTAATGCTTGGGATAAGTACTTACCATTGGTGGAATTTTCTTATAACAACAGTTTTCATTCCAGTCTGGGTATGGCACCATATGAGGTTTTGTATGGCAGGAGGTGTCGTACGCCCACTTGTTGGACTGAGGTAGGCGATAAATAAAGATTTGGTCCGGATTTTGTGCAGGAAACAACAGTGCAAATAGAAATGATCAGAGAAAAATTGAAACAGGCACAGAATCGGCAGAAAAGTTACTATGACAATAAGCATAGACCGCTGGAATTTGAAGAAGGTGACCACGTTTTTGTACGGTTATCTCCGGTCACAGGTGTTGGCCGTGCGTTGGGTGTGAGGAAGCTGAGTCCACGGTTCATTGGGCCATATCAAATTATGAAAAGAGTAGGATTGGTGGCCTATCAGCTTGCCTTACCCCCTCAACTGTCTAATTTACATGATGTTTTTCATGTGTCGCAGTTGCGACGTTATGTTCCGGATGAATCACATGTGGTGATACCGGATAATATTGAAATCAGGGAGAACTTGAAGACTCCCGTTGGTCCTATTGCAGTATTGGATCGCAGTGAAAAGCGATTGAGAAGTAAAGTGATTCCCATGCTGAAGATTCAGTGGGAAGGCCGCACACCTGAGGAGGCTACTTGGGAGCGGGAGGACGAGATTCTCCGGCTGTATCCTGAGTTAGCGAGCAGGTATGATTTAATTTTGCGGACAAAATTTCAAAAAGGTGGGGTGAATATAACACCTCAAATATTTAAATGTGTGTTTTAATATTATATTGTGAAATGAAAATTGGTGGATTAGTGAAAATCCAAGGATTATGGCCAAAATGGGCAAAAAGGGCAAAATGGTAATTTGCCAACCGTGTGTTCTGAGGCTTAAATACTGAGTTAGAGATTTCAAATGACAAAAGTAATACTGGAAATGGAATCAGGGCGGAAAATTGAGTGAATAGGCAAATTTGGAAAAAATTGATGAATAGTGATTTTTAAGTGTTAAAATACTGTGATGTGAGTGTACCGATAGGTGTGAAATTTGTATCAATATTTTGGAGAAATAAAAATATGTCATGGACTGGAAAAATATGTAGACTAAGAATTTATGATCGGAATTTTTATCGGGGTTAAAGTTAGATCGCGTGTGGGACCCGTGTGACCGAAGTCACTTGGCCCCCACCTCTTTTTCTTCTTTCCTTCCTTCTCTTTTCTTCTTCATTCTCGCGCGCCCCCCTGCAAAAAGGAACCAAAACCCCATTTCTTCACATTGTTGCCATTTCTTCATTTCTTCACCGAATCGCTTGATTTTGGTGTTGAAATCTATTGTAAACAACCTTCCAAAGCCATTGGTAACACTTAGAACCCTTGAATCCATCTCTTGGCTGCGTTTTTTGGGCAAAACAGATCCGACCCACTTGGGTTCTTGGAGCTTTGTTGGAGTTTTGATCTTCTTATGGTTTAGTGAAGCCTTGGTGGTGATCATACAACACATTGTGAGTATATTTGTGGTATTTTTGTGGTTGATTTCATAGATCTAGGAATTTATGCTTTAAACCTTCAATTTTAGATGTGTGATGATAGAGAGCCCAAATGGAAAAATGCTATTAGATGAAAAGGCCTTAGAATCATGCTTGTAAGCTAGAAATGCTATGATAATTTTTGGTGAAAAAGATAGGTTTTTAACTTAGGAAAATTTGAGGAATTTTCATGAAAAATGAGTTTTGGTGTAATTTGGATTTGATGATTGTTGTAGGGTGCCTCACACGGACGTGATTGTGAAAGGTTGATTTGGAGCATACGTTTGGAACGGATTTGCTCGTATTAAGGTAAACTCTTGGAACTTGGGTTTAATCCCTAGTGTGCTCCACCACACCTAGTGGAAGGTAGTGGTTGGATTATGTGGTTATGACATGGTGTGATTGTGTGCTTGTATGCATATTGCTTGTATTTTGTGAAAATTGTTTGGTCACTGGCCAGTTGACGTGTGGAGTTTGGACATCCGCTGGGTTCATCCTTGTGAGAATGCCAGTCGGGTTTTGCCGTGGAGTCGACTCTGGGAGCGGCGCCAGGATGATCCAAACGTGGGACATCCGCCGGATAGGGCTCATGAGGAGTTCCGGTTGGGTATTGCCATGGAGTCTTCTCAACCATGGGAGAGGCGCCAGGATTGTCTCGGGAGTTATATGATGGAGTCCTTGAACATGAATCCATGCGTGGATGTTCTTGGGTGTCTCCAGTTGGATGGTGATATTGTATTGCTTGCATATTGCATGATGTCATATTTATACATTTTAGTGAGCCATGGAGTGGAGAGAGCCTCTAGCTCCATTGGTTTACTGAGATATATCCGTATATCTCACCCCGTGTTTGGGGGACCACATTTCAGGTTACTATGAGCCGGGAGGAGCTTCGGGCAAGAAGCCCGTATAGTGGACATTGGATTTGGCATGCGGTGCATTGGGATTGCATGACATTTTGGAGGAGGACCATGGATTGCACATAGCATGACATTAGTATTTTGAGACTTAGGCCATGAACATATTGCATGATGTTACTGCCATGCTTTTGTAGTGTTCATGATGGTATACTAAGTCTTGTTTATAGTTTATTATTCATGACATGGATAATTGTATATTTGAGTGAGCATGGGACTTGTCCATTGCCACATTTATAGCCTTGAAGTCTTGGTATTCATGTTGTAAAAATGGTCCATCTTTGTATGTAAATGGCCATTACATTGAGGACTTTGTAAAGGATGTTTGATTTAAGGAAAATGCATGATGGAAGGGCCTAGAGCCTACATTAGGACATGATTATGTGTTGTGGGGAGTACCAAGGGGTTAGGGATGGATTACACAACCTTTCTTGGGCTTAAAATGCTGTAATCTGTCATTTTTGCTGCATAGTAATCGATTACCCAAGCATGGTAATCGATTACCATGCAACAGGGGACGAAAAATTAGCTACTGTCTTCACTGGTAATCGATTACTGAGCTTTGGTAATCGATTACCATGTGAGGTAATCGATTACCCAAAGTTGGTAATCGATTACCAGAACAGAGGATTGAGAAATTTAGCTACTGCCTCATTTTTGACAGGTGGTAATCGATTACCACCCACTGGTAATCGATTACCACAGTGTAATTTTCGAAAATTCAGGTTTTTCTAGACTAAAAGAAAGGGGCTTAACTTGATGGGTAGAACTCCAAATGGCACGTGGTTTGAAACCACGCGTAGATAACGTAAAGGACTATAACTTGGTAAAGTGTGAGTGTAAGATGGTGAGTTTAAATGAATT
This sequence comes from Gastrolobium villosum, assembly GCA_032173675.1. Lineage (NCBI taxonomy): Eukaryota > Viridiplantae > Streptophyta > Magnoliopsida > Fabales > Fabaceae > Gastrolobium > Gastrolobium villosum. The sequence goes on along the minus strand of JAVKPL010008656.1, from coordinate 1,233 downwards.
GAAATAAAGGAAGGATGAATGATGTTAGCAAAATGTATGCTTCCGCGAATTGCATTTACAATTATAGTGTGGTTTTAATTGATTACGGAAAAAGGTATTGATGTAAGAAAAGGAATATGATAAAAGAAAAATTTGCCCGTAATTTAATTAACCCAATCATTGTGATTGTAACTGCGCTTAATATCATAATCAATGTTAACAATACCGGTGTACAACGGGCTGTTACAGAACTCATTTGTGTTTCTGATTCCGATTTCTGCACCTTTGTTTCTGCATCGGAATTTGATTCTGCAGACGCGTCTTTTCATAGTTTTTTCATTTTCTGCATTACGGTTTACGTTTTGGGTAGATTTGGGGAAATCGGTAAAACTTCAGTTTGAGAGATTGGTTCCGGGAGTTCTATTCCCAATGGAATTCGACCATCTAAGTATAAGTCACCATCTAAGTATAAGTCACACCCTACAAGGGTGTGAGGTGACCCTTAATTTTGCCAAATTCTGTCGTTCACTAACCCGTTATGCTGCTTCTTTGTCGTTTCAGGACGTATCGGGTATTTTTGCTATTGTTCAACTTGCTTCGATTGACCTGAAATCTGGTGACGTGAAGGAGGAGATCCTTATCCTCATATTCAATCTCCTTAAATATTAAATTATTAAAATTATTAATTAATACATTATTATAATTATTAAAGATAATAATTCTAGTAGTTAACGATTATCGATTTAACTTAGATTTGTATTAATATATTGTAAATAATTACTATTATTAATTGTTTAAATCAATTGATGAAAAATTGTGTAAATCAAACATAAACAATTAATAATTTTACACAAAATTTCCTTAAATAGATTTCCATAAAATATCCATTATAAACAATATCTCTAGACAGCTGGCTACATTAGCAATAAGAAAATCAATTCCTTTAGCAGTGGGAAATTTCAAAATATTCATAAAATATGTTCCACTTTTTATAAAATTTATTTTCCTCTAGTTTTTTAGCGCAAGAAGCAAAAATCCGATCATATGATTGGTCCTCTATTTCTTCACCTTGTATACAAATATATCATGTTCATGTTATGTCATCTTTTGTGTCAACATGGATATGTATAAGATCAAACACCAGTCGTTACATACAACATAAGCCTTTTTAGATTCTAGAGTGAAGATTTTGCATAAGCTTATAACTCTTCCAAATGCAATACAAGAAAAAAAAAGTAAATCAAGATTAAAAAT
>JAVKPL010008655.1:0-33234 GCA_032173675.1 Gastrolobium villosum | reverse complement strand
CAAAAACCAACCCTGTCCCCAAGGTTAAACCAAGGAAATTGATTGTTGAGCATGTAAGAGTCCTCCCAAGAATCCTCAAAAGATGGAAGGTCCTTCCAATGGATCAAGACATCAACAGACCCCCCTGCTGTCCGACGCCACTGCAGCACTTCTGCTGGTTCAACATTTAACTCCAAATCATCATTTAAAATGTGAGGAAGAGGCTGAGTTTTTGCCAGCTCAACAGGAGACAAAGCTTTCTTTAGTAAAGAAACATGAAAAACTGGATGAATAAGGCAACTAGGAGGTAATGCGAGACGGTAAGCTGCTGCACCAACTTATGCAAGTATCCGGTAAGGCCCATAAAAACGGGGACTAAGTTTTCATTCACCCGCCGAGCCAAAGATTTAAGACGATAGTTGGAGCTTGAGATACACCATATCATCAACTTCTAATTGGACATCCCTCCTGTTTATCCGCTTGAACTTTCATACGATTTTGGGCCTTGGTTAATTGTTGCCTTAATTCTTCCAATATGGCATCTCTATCCTGTAACATTTGGTCCACCTCCACAACTGTGGCCGAATGCCCAACACGGAATAAAGAAGGAGGTTCGCAGCCGTACAAAGCCTTAAAGGGAGATACCCCAGTGGAAGACTTGTAGGTGGTATTATACCAATACTCAGCCCAATGAAGCCACTTAGGCCACTGCCTAGGCCGTGAGAGACACAAAAACATCTGAGATAGGTCTCTAAACATTTGTTCACTATTTCCGTTTGGCCATTGGACTGGGGGTGGTAAGCCGAGCTATATTTTAAGGATGTACCAGCCTGTTTAAACAATTCCGACCAAAAATTGCTAAGGAATACACGATCCGATCCGATACCATGGTCAAAGGGAAACCATGTAATTTGACAATATTTTGGATAAAAATCGTAGCCACATCCTGTGCACTATAAGGATGATGTAAAGGGATAAAATGGCTATATTTTGTAAGGCGGTCCACTACCACCAAAACCGTATCCACCCCAAAAGCCTTAGGCAATCCTCCTACAAAATCAAGAGAGATATCGGACCAAACCTGTGTTGGAATTGGAAGAGGCTGTAATAGACCCGCTGGTGTCAAATTAGAAGCTTTACATTGCTGACAGATGGCACAACCAGCCACATAACGCTGTATATCCCGCCTCATGCCTTCCCAATAAACCAAGTTCGAGATTCGTTTAAAAGTGCGAAAGAATCCCGAGTGACCCCCTGTTGGGGTATCATGAAATTCCTTAAGCAGCACCGGTATGTACTTCGAACCCCGTGGAAGGACAAGCTTGCCATGATAAGTCAATTTCCCATTAGAAATCAGGAAACCGGAATGAGAGGAAGAGTTTTCCATTAATTCTAACATGACTTTTCTGAGTTTAGCATCTGTCCCTTGTTCCATTTCAATATTTTCCAGAAGAGGTAAACCAACAATTGATAAGGAATGAAACTGTCCCCTACGTGAAAGGGCGTCGGCCACAACATTCTCTTTCCCTGGATGATATTGGACCTCGAAATCGAAGCCCAAGAGCTTGGAGGTCCATTTTTGTTGATCTTCACCCAACACACGTTGATCCATGAGGAACTTGAGGCTTTTCTGATCTGTTTTTATCACAAAGTGCCGTCCTAGAAGGTAATGTCGCCACTTTTGCACGGCAAACACGAGCGCCATAAGTTCTTTTTCGTAGACCGATTTCCCTTGTGCCATTTTGGAGAAACCTTGGCTAATAAAAGCTAGAGGCCTCCCTTCTTGCATAAGAGCAGCCCCAATACCCGTGCCAGAAGCATCTGTTACCACAGTAAATTGTTTAGAAAAATCAGGTAAAGCTAGAGTAGGTAACTTACACATGATACTTTTTAATTGGTCAAAAGCCACTTGAGCATTTGCGTTCCAACAGAAAGCATCCTTCTTTAAAAGGTCGGTCAGTGGCTTGGCCAGCATCCCATATCCTTTAACGAATTTCCTATAATACCCGGTTAGGCCCAGAAAACCCCGCAGCCCTTTGATAGTAGTTGGAGTTGGCCAATCTTGCATAGCCTTCGTTTTAGCCGGATCTGCTGCCACACCTTCGGAACTGATGATGTGACCCAAATATTCCACCCGTGGTTGCCCAAACGTACATTTCTTACGGTTAGCAAACAGTTGTTCTCTACGCAACACTTCTAGAACAGTGCGCAGATGTTGGACATGAACCACCTTAGAAGAGCTATAAATCAGAATGTCATCGAAGAATACCAACGCAAATTTACGAAGAAACGGTTGCAGGACTTCATTCATCAAAGATTGGAATGTGGACGGGGCATTTGTTAACCCAAAAGGCATGACGAGGTACTCGTAATGGCCTTGATGAGTTCTGAACGCTGTTTTCTCAATATCCTCCTCGCGCATCCGAATTTGATTGAATCCAGACTTCAAGTCTAACTTAGAAAATAAGCTAGCAGCCCCAATCTCATCAATCAGTTCATCAATTACTGGCATAGGAAATTTGTCAGGAACAGTCATTTTATTTAACTTCCTATAATCGACACAAACCCTCCAACTATTATCCTTCTTTTTCACCAAAATAGCAGGGCTGGAGTAAGGACTTACACTGGGTCGGATCATGCCAGAACTTAACATTTCATTAACATTTTTTTCAATCTCATCTTTTTGATAGAATGGGTACCTGTAAGGACGGATATTTGGGATCTCACTTCCTGGCTTCAGAATGATCGCGTGGTCTCTGTTTCGTACAGGTGGGAGACCCGAAGGAACAGCGAAGACGTCTTCGTATTCCCTCAACAGAACCTCCAGCTCGTCCCATCCACTTTGAGCCATGGGAACAGAAAAAGACCCCCAATTAGGATGAAGAATGAACCCAAGATCATCATTATTAATAGCTTTCATTACCGTTTTAAGTGAAGCCTCCACCACTGATAACTCCGGTTCAGCCCTGATCATCACCCGTCGTCCTTGTTGCTTGAAACTGAGAGTGAGTTCACGGAAATTTGCCTTAACCGTGCCCAACTCTTGTAACCATTCCACCCCCAAAACCACATCGGCACCTCCGAGAGCGAAGAGGAATAAATCCTGAGTCACTTCGATGCCTTGAAACCTCAACTTCACTCCTCTACATACCCCACTACAGGCCACTCGATCTCCGTTTCCAATCTCTACTTTGTAACCCGGAGTGGTATCTACCGCCAGGAGGAGTTCTCTGGCTGTCTCCTCTTTGACGAAATTATGCGTAGCCCCACTATCAATTAAAACCATCACCTGAGTGTCTCCAATCGTTCCCCAAAGACGCATGGACTTGCTCGAGGTCAACCCTAACAAGCTGTGAGAGGACAACTGAAGGGTTACCTCCTGCTCTCCTCCGTCTTCGTTCTCTTCATCTACGACCGGAACCTCCTCGCCTTCGTCATCTTCGACCACCACCAAGAGATTCAGCTGCCGGGACTTACAGCGGTGACCTGGATTCCACCGCTCGGAACAGTGGAAGCATAATCCCTTCCTAGATCTGTCTTGCAGATCCGCTTGCGACAACCTTCGATTATTGGTGCGATTTGAGTTGCTAGACTGGCCTTCGACGGTCGCGTTCCGTTGAAGGGGGTGGCTCGCTGGAGAAGAGGAAATATCGGAATTAGGGTTCGACGTGTTTGGATAGACTTGGGACCCAAAACGCGGGTTATATGACGAACCCGGGTTTTGACCCGTTGGCCCAATGCTGTTATGACCCGTAACCGACCGGTTTGGGGCTGTGTGGGCTGCGTGACCTGATTTGGAAGGCCCAAAAGCTCTTCCTGGCCCACTTCCCATCCCCTCTGCCATCCAAGCCCAGTTTCTCCTCTCAATTCTCTGCGCCTTCTTCATCATCAACGGCAGAGAATCCAGAGGTTGTAGAAGAAGTTCCTCGCGGATGCAGCTCGTCAGACCGTTCAACCATATTCCACGGAGGACTTCTTCCTCCACGAAGTCTAAGCAGCCACTAACCTTCTCAAAGTCCCTTCTATAATCCTGGACACTCCCTGTTTGTCGCAAGCTCAGCAACTCTTGAAACGGGTTACCTTCCAAGTTCGGTTGGAAGCGACTCACCACCTCTCCACCATTTCCTCCTCTATTGTTACCTCCACCGGCTGCTTCTTCAGAGTGGATGCTGGACTCTCTACTCCCTCTTTCTTCGTGTCTATGTCGAGATCGACTTCTGGATCTCCGATTCTCCCTATCAACCCTTAATTCCTGAAATTCCCTTAGCATTTCGGCCAGATTCCCCTCCATTCGCCGCATTCCTTCTTCAGTCCTCCCCAATCTTGCATCAATAGTTTCCAAGCGGTTATCCATGGTTCTCGTCACTACCATTCAACGCTCCCGGGAAAGAGCTTTGATACCAATTGTAACAATCTAAACTCAGATTTCAAGGAATAGATATGGAACAGAGGAACAATTTGTATATTGATATTTTCTCTATCACCAGTAACAATCACAAATACACTTCAACATCAACAGTAAGGTCTGTGATAATTCCTAATTACAATCTATCAACAGAATTACAAAGGAATTAAAGACAAGTAAGATAGATTCAGAGGAGTTGGAGAGCCCCTGATCTCTCCCAAAGGTCCAAGTTCCATTTGCCAAAAAAGATGCCCCTAGCAGCGTTCCCTTTCCCTTTTATAACAGCAAACATGCAAGGCATGCATGCAAGGCATGGTTAGGCACTAACCGTTGCTGCTGAATCATTCCCTTTGTGCAAGTTTGTTACACCCATGCCATTAATTACACTAATACCCTCAGGTGGTGCATTCCTTGCCAAGTTGAAAGGGTGTGGTTCTCTATAACGTTGCCTATGGTAAGTCTTTAGTTTTGGAGGAGTTGTATCACATTCATTCCTAAAGAAGACGGACAACCACATAAGATAGACCTGCAAGACAGAGAAAATTAAGAGCTCGGAAGGCAGATCCAGGATTCAGATTTAGAGCGACGACTTATGCATGTGAAGAGTAGGTGAATTCAAGATTTAAAGCAACAACTTGCGTAAACTAAGTTGGGTGTTCAATCTGAATAATGAATGGAATCAGAGGACACATCTATCATGAAGAGGGGGACGTCACTCCTTAGAGGATTTTAAACCAAGGACGGAATTGGGGAGTACAATCTAGAAATTAGTCCACTTGTTTAAGATAGCGAGATGACGATCAAGATTCCTAACATTTCAGTATATGATGGTAGATTGGTAGTCCCGTATAACTCCGATGGAGAAGAAGATTATGACGTTGATCCAATCTATTATTATTTTGACAAAGAAAATATTGTGACAACGATCCAATCCATGATGATTGGGATGAAGAGCAAGATTTTGATAGTGATTGAATCTACGAGTAAAAAATTAATTATATTCAAAATGAGTCAGTACTTGTTGGCATATCAAACAAAGAATTCCATTATCCAGTTCAGTCAGAGCCTATGGACATTGCAGAAGAACCTATTCTAGAAGTGGCAAAAAAATAATGATGAAGCAGAATTATAACAATTCTGAAATTCCTTCTCAGATTCTACCTTTGCTTGATGTAGTAACAAAAAGGGTGTCATATGGGTATTTTGAGATGGTTGATATCAACGAAGCCAAAGCACATTCGAGGGCGAAAATGATACACTTAATAGTTGACCTATTACAAAGGCCCAAGCAATCTTTTTCTCACATGCCCATATAGATGTAGCAATTTAAAATATAACAAATTACGACAAAATCCAAGTCCAGATATGATAGTGATTTGTTTGACAAAAAAAGAAAAGCAACAAATTTGGCATGATTTAAGATGTGTTTTGAATGATTTAACTGTATTTATTTATTTTATAAGGTAGTTGTCGTTATATTTATTTTTTAGGATTTTGAATTTTGAATTATTTTAGTGTAGGAGTTGCATACTTGAGATCCTTAAGACCCTTAGTGTAGGAGTTGCATATTTTGTTATTTTTATAATTATAATTGAGAACAGAGGTTTCTCTTTTACCATATCCCAACTTTCTGCTTAGGCACTTTTTTTATGAGCTTTCGGCATCAATAATCTTCTAACCAAATCAACTTGAGATAATCCAAGTGAAACATAAATTTAACTTTCTAAAAATGTTGTATAGAAGAGAAGATTAAATTTACAAGTTCATAGAGGAATTTTCCTTGCCACATAAATTTCTTACAGCTACATCAAATGTAACATTGATAAATTCTAATGTCATATATGCTTTATCAATATAGAGGCAATCAAGTATTCAATTTCAGTGCAGGAATGCTATTACACAAACCTGCATGGCAATAAATGAGTACACAGTATGGTTGAGCTTCCAATGTCCCAACTCATGGGCAATAACAGCTACCACTTCCTCATCATTTTTGCACTGCAACACATCATGTGATAATTTGATAATGTAAGATCAACCACAACCAAAAAGTATACAATGAAGATAATGGCAGTGACGGAAGCATCCCAAACGGACAATCAAGATACTCTTTCTAAGATATCATATAAAATACTCTAAACTATTCTAAGATACAATCAAGATATTATAGGATATATGAGTTCCATATATCAAAACAATATCTTCTGCGGACCGAAATGAGTGTTGACTGTATACGATATTCACTAATTTTAGAGAATAAAAATCTATGTAGTTCTCAAAAAAGAAATTAAGGCCATCACCATCAACTAATCTGAACTAATCTGAACGTAAGCTTGAAGTAGAGCAATTTTTCCAAACCAACCCTAGCCTAGCATTCAAAATTGGAACTTTGTGATTGAGATCTTTGAAAGTACTGCAATGTGGGAGAAGGAACCATATACTCAAATGGATTCAAGAATCTATTAAATAATTAGCATCTTGAGAAAATGTAAGAGCAAAGATTCCATAGAAACCAAGCCCCAACAAAACTTGAGACAAAAATATAACACCATGAAAGATAAAAATAATTTGGCTGATAGTTAGTAGTCCCAAACCTGCTGAACTAATGTGTCATAAAGTACAATTCGCTTGTTATTGAAGAATCCGTACATATAGGCCTGCAATATATGTCCAGACATATCATGTCAAGGAAATTTAATAATAAAGGTATGATAAAAGTGGTGACATAAGAAAGACTCTTGTTTATTCTCCCTTTTTATAATGGAATAAGAAATTTCAATAAGGAAAAAAAGTTGTTTAAACTACGAAGGGTGACTACTAAACCTGCTGAACATTATAACACACAAAATAAACAGTAGCTCTAATAAGCCAATCCCATGAGTATATTTGACAAAATATCCCGTGCAATCCAAATAAGAAAATCTGCAAGGCAGGTACACTATTCCATAACAAAGCAACACGTAGTCTTTGCCACTGCTGTTAAGCATTAGCAGTTTACCATCCCCCATATAAAATAAGAATAAAAGAAAAATCTTTGGAACTAAGGGCATATCCTCCCCTTTTAAACTAGAGCTACAAGGTAATATCTAGTCTTAAACAATGTCAATCATAAACTAAATCAGTTTTAAAGAAGAATGTCCGAAACATAGAAGATATGTAGCAGGTGTGCCAACAAATATGCCTCAATTATAACTCTAGGCAAATGGCTATAACAAATTTCAAAAATCAATCATATGCAAGCCAATATTTAAAGATATTCATTAAATAAGCACAATACTAAAAAATTGTTGTTTTTCACAACTGTACAGCCAAGATCTGCTAGCCAAGAGAGATGTATCTGAGACACGGAGGGACAAAATATATTCAAAGCACACATGCCTGCTTAAGCACTAAAGTCATGGTCAATAGAAGGTGCCCACAACACCAAAAAGGAAGTCAGCTATATCTTGTCAATTAACATCTAATTCTATTGGGATTCCAAGGGTGCTCCATATAAACAGAGAAAGAAAATTCTCATGAGTGCTATATTTTCCCCCCAAAATCAAACATTATGGTGGTTGACAAAACCCAGTGAAATTGAATTTTCATCCAACACTATCCTCGACATGCATACAGATGCAATGCAATTTTATTGAACTTGCAATGGGTGTCAAGGGAACAAAAATAACAATGACTAAATATTCAGGCTACACTTTTAGATCTAGCAAAAATTTCAAGCCAAATAGCCAATAATAGACAAGTAAAGAATAAACATTACAATTATATGAGTGAAAAGTCATTTAAGATTCAAGAAAATATGCATCATAATAATAACAAAACTGTATTAAATATGCATAAGTTCTACACTTACATTGCTGTGGCTCGACCTTGTGGATCCATCGATAACAAACAACTTCTTTAATGGAAACCTGAGGGAGGCAGCAAGTTTTTCAATTTTCTCCCTGAGCTGACCTTCTGGAAGCTGGTTTCCAGAACATTGTGAGGGGAATGATAATAATAACAAATATAATGCATCCATAATTGTTTTTTCAAAATAATTAAAAGGTTTGAAAATACAAACCGGGGTAAACTTATTGAAGAGTGGAGCTATTAGAACTGGATATACTGTCATCATCACAATAGAAAGAGCAAACATAAACGCCCATAGATAGATGGCAAAGTAAGGACCTCCTTTCTGCAAATATTCATATGAACATTAAAATAGCAAATAAGCACTCTGGCAGGATAAATACAATGACATTTACGACATATCACATAAAGCAATAATATCACAACCAAAAGTAACTCAAAATCAAGAAAAGACTAGGAAATTAAATTCCAAGCGAAGTTTGCATGTAATGGTTGTTTCAACAGAGCACAGGACCTCACCTGTACTATTAAAATAATTGCAGCCACAATAGGAGGACCAATTAAAACAGAAAGGAATATTCCTTTAATCATGTCTCTAAAGAATAACCATATTGTTTGCTGCACAAAAGATGATAAAAAAGGTAAGCACATGGAAAGATATGAATTCAAAATGGTCAAACTTATTCAATACTTTAGTAAAATTAGATGTAAAATCAAACAAAAAAAGTTGAGGGTTAAATACATGGATGTAAAAATAGATTGATGATTGAAGGAAGAAGACGAACCTTATTAAAACCATGACGGGCCTCGATCACAAAAGTTGAGTACAAAGAGAAAGGCAAGTCAGTTATCTGCAAAAGTACACAATTGATTTCATTTAAATATAAGATGTGAACATTGATATCAATTCCAATGCCCCAGCTATCACATACACCGTAAATCTTGCAAGTTCCGGTAAATGCCATCAGAGGTCTAGCAGCATTAGAGGTGTAGGAGCATTTACTTGGAGTCACAGTGTAATATAGCCTTTAATCTACTAGCATATGCCTATTCATCAAGAGACTGGCAACGAGAAGTCGAGAACCTTAGGAAAATAACCATATTTATCCAAGATTGGGTTCTATCTAAAATAGTAAAGGTAAAAGGATATCACAATATTGGGTTCTGTGAAAAAACGATAGGGAGTTTGGGACACAGACAAAAGCAATTGAAAAGCAGGTGTTACTTTCAAAATAATATCTCAAAATCAAACCAAAGGACAAAAGAAACGCGTATGACTGAGAAACAGAATTTCAAGGGCTATAATAATTGCACTGACCCAATCTTAGCATCATATTCATTTTGCTATAGTCCTTATACTCTTTGACTCTGGATTATCTTGAGGCAAGAAGACTATGGTCCAAACTTCAATATTCAAAGGATATTGGCACAACCACTTCCTCATTCCTTCCTAAAGCAATGTTTCACACACCAAGTTGCTATCCAAACCCCCCCCCCCCCCCCCAAAAAAAAAAAAAAAAAAAAAACCAAAAACTTGCTTATTAAAGATGAAATTCGGTAAGACGGTGTTTGGAGGATAAGAGATCCTCCTAAGCATGAAAAGGAAACAAACAACAAAGAAAAAGAAAAACAGAAACATGAAAACGGGAAAACAGAACAAAGCCACCTAATCCCTCAGCATATAGGCTAGGAGACCCCCATCAAAAGACCACATGCTTTAACCAAATGCCTAATTTTATCCTAAATCAGCTGCCGTGCCAAAGAAAACACCATAAAATACTAGAGCTACACTCAAAAAAATATATAACACAGCCGAAACTATTTTATTCTCCAGTAATATACTCAAAACTATTTTATTCTCAAATAAGGGAAGTCACAAACATACCTGTGACCAGATCATGGCACCAGCTAAAAAGGCAATGGTATGCACTATTTCATTCTCTGCATTGAGACCCACTAATGTCACAAATTTTCCTGATTGCTGCAATCAAGAATACACATCAAATGGTGATCATATAGTTATAAAGTTGGATTTCATACACACCAAACCAATCCTCACCTTCCAAAACCAGGGCAACACCCCATAGAACAAAATTGTGGAATCCATCACTATTGTAACAAACCCATGAAGAAAATGGAAGTGGCTGAACAAAGTAAACAAATAGCCATGTATAAGAATACTAGTAAGACATCCCAGAAGCAACCTTCAGAATGAGATGCCAAGTACAAGCATCCAACTGCATCAGAAATTCCATGAAACAAAAGAACAAACCTTTTATCTAGACTATAGGCTCTAGATTTCTGAAATTTATCTAGGCTGATTACTCCTTCTAAAGTCTTTGGAAGAGTAGGAAGTTTGAGTGCCGCATGTTGTCGCACATCCAAGTAAGTTTCAAAAAAGTACATGAATATCATAAACCCTGGAAATGAATTAGAAGAAAACAGCAAATTAGGTAAATCTGATATTTTATGTCCAGTGGCAAAACAGTTGAACAGTACCGGAAGAGTACATGATTAACAAGATTAGAGAGTCAATACTATATCAAATAAATAATAATGAATAATCACAATCTAACAGGTAACCCATCTATTAGCAAACTAGACCATTATCATGTTTTTCTTTCTTTTTTGTGAAAGGCTACTATAATATTTTTCCTTGACATTTTTTTTTCTTTTTTCTTTTTTTATGGAGGGGGAAGCAAGGAAGCATAGAAGGGACAAAAGGGGTCTCAAAATAACAGAAATTAAAGGAAGCTTCCACTATTTAAAATAGCCTTAGGTGTTGGAGAGGGAAACCTACCACAATTTCTAGTCAGGTGTATTCTAGTATTCCTTCAAGATAAGTTAAATTTATTATTTACAGTTAACACAAAATGATGAATGGTAAATCCTTACAGAACCTCAGAAATCATATACTTAAATCCGGAGAGAAAAGTAGTAACTGTCAGTTTATGAACTGGAAAGAGACCATAGATATTTAATGTTGCAGAGAAATTTTTGCTTGGTTTGCTATTTGTTGCTGTCCTAATCAATCAAAAAATGCTGCAAATAAACTACTACAGAAAATAATAAGAGTATAATTAATATGTTCTATCAGCTTCGACATGCTTATGGAGTCATTCCTACTACCAAACCAGCTTTTTTTGTAATAAAAAGTTCAGGGGCATGGAAAGTTGCCCTATTCCAAGGTAAACATGCCACAGGCCTCACCTATGAAGCACCGACACTGACACGGCGTTTTCGATACGTTCTCGATACGTTCTCGATACGTCCATTAATTCGCCGATACGATACAATACGTTTCCGATACGTTCCCGATACGCGTATCGGATACGTTGGCAAAAAAAAATTTAGAGTATCGGTGCTTCATAGGGCCTCACCACGGGCTTACAGTAGTACTTCAAGATGACATACCAATAAAGGATCATTAGAAAGAATTAAACCCCGAGACCCTTTAGTCAACGCAGTTAGATCGTACTAGTTGAGCCTTAACTGCGTTGAGCCAATCATCATTGGCTACCATACCAGATTTATATTGAGGCAAACCAAGTACTCTTCAAGAAACACCCAGTACAAAACACACACAAGGCCAAGCCTCAGTACAACACACTGCTTAACAGCCACAGAGTCAAGCATAAACAGAACTAAGAATTTTAATCCAAAATTTATGTTTCTTACTATCCATAGAACGCAGAGGTTGTAGTTCAAATAATGGAGTAATAACTTCGAACATTAATTTCCTCATTCTCAATTTATAACCAAAACAATATTCTTCTCTACCATTCATAACATAAGAAATAAACGAATACATGTATGTAGGCTCCAAGTGCCAGTGAAAAAGAGAGAGAGATTCAAAATCCTGATATGATAGAATCAAAACAGAATTAAAAAAAAAAAAACCCTAAATTTCACGATAAACCCTAAATTCAGAATCCAGCAAAGTTAATTTTTTCCTGAATTCCCAGAAAACGTTAACAGGAGAAAAAAGAAGTAAATTAAAAAAAACAAAAAATCTAAACAGAGCATGATATCCATAATCAAAATCCCAGACAACGATGCAAAGAACTGCAATGCAACTCAGCCAGTAGTTTCAGCAGCAGAAGAAGAGTCAGCTCAATGAAACAATTGAAGCTCGTGCTTCCGATAAGAGAGAGAAGAGAACAACGGTAGCACCATTACAGAGAGAAGAGAGAGAACTCACCGACGACAGCTTCCATGTAAGGGAACTCCATTGCTAACGATCAAGAGAAAGTTCTGGAAGCTCCAACTCTGGCCTGCAAATATATATATATAGCTGCTTTAGATTCAGATTTCGGGTTTTATTGACCCGCATTTGGTATCCATGGATCTAAGTGCTTGGGTCATGCTGAACTATATGTGTGACGTATTATCAAATTTTTAAATCAATTGATGTGACTAACTCAGTTTCTATAAATAATAACTATGAACTTTCTAATCGAACTTCATATTTTGAAAATAAGTCGAAATACTATGAACTTTCTAATCTTTATTATTATTATTATTATTATTATTATTGGCTCTACATTTAAAGAGAAACCACTTCAACTAAAGTGGTAGGACTTACATTTCATGTTATTTGATGATAATTGACACGTAATAGTGTTACATGAAAAAACTATTTGCAGCTAAAGTTTGGTGCACATGGTCTCGAACACAATAGGTTTAGATCTATGTTGTTTTTAGTGTAACTCAATTTTGGAGTTCAATAAAATTTCACAATTTTCATGGTTTTAATCTATATAGCACGGACACCGACACGGGACACGTGACACGATACGATTTTTCTAAAAAATGTTGGATTTCTACACATTGACGTTTTGATATTAAATAATATTTTTAATTTATGTAGTATATATTATATTTAATATTCAGTAATTTAACAAAAAAATGAATCTAAACTTATAATATTCATAAATTTTGCAAAAAAACATAAGATATCCCAAATATTTATATTAAATTCAATAAAAGGGTAATTGCAATCCAATGAATCTAATAATTTGAACTAAAAACTCAACGCAACGGAACCTTTGAAACTTTTTTTGAATTTTTATAACGCATGTTTAAGTGTCGGGGAGTGTCGGAGTGTCCGAGAGTCTGGTGAGTTCTGATGTGAATTCGGCAGGATTTTTGAAGTGACGGTGCTTCATAGGTTGTAATTGATGCTTATTGCGTTGATCAATTGTAAAGATCTATGTAGCACCGATACTGACACGGGACACGTGAAATAATACACGTTAATTCTAAAAAATGTTAGATTTCGACACGTTAAAAATTAAATAATATTTTTAATTTATGTGGTGTATATTATATTTAATATTCAATAATATAATAAGAAAATGAATCTAAACTTATAATATTCATAAATTTTGCAAAAAAACAAAAGATATCCCAAATATTTATATTAAACTCAATAAAATAGTAATTGTAATCCAACGAATCTAATAGTTGGAACAAAAACAAAAAACTTTTAAACCTTTTTTTTGAATTTCTATAACGTGTGTTGGATTAACCTATGTTTTTGACTCATAGCAAGATTGACTTGGCGCATCAAGTTAATGTTGTGTTAAGGTTTAATCCGTGGATTAAATTGTTCAACCCAAAAATAATACATATTTGTTCACAGGTTAAAAAATGGAAATTGTTGTTATCAAAAAAAAAATATAGAAATTGTTTACCCAGAAAAATTAAAATGAAAATTGAACATATTCCGTTGTAGGTAGCAGATTACACAGGTACACAAAAAAATTAAATTTACACTAATTAACCTATGACTCATAGCAAGTTGTATCAATATTATCAAAATTTTAACTTTTTTTATTTTTGGAAAAAAAATTCCCAATAATAATATTTCGTGTAATTTTTCAAACTCTAATACAATCCATTTATCTCACAGATCAATACCTCATAGGTTGGGTCACGGATATTAACATATTTTGACAACCCTAGTTAATAGCATTCTATTTTCGAGCAAAAATGTCTTTTAACTCTTGGACCCAATGTTTTAAAAACTAGACCTAATTGCCCGGTCACGGTCAAACCATGAATTAGCTTATAACTGCGGTCCAAATATTATCTGGTCCAACCATGGTTTAATTCCGGTTCAACTACAAATTTAACCAGTTGAATCGGGGATCTTATCAGTTCAATCTTCAGCTTCTAGCCAAATATTGAATGACTCGTAAAATATTTTATGATACTATACCATTTATGAATTTTTAATAACTTAAGATTATAAACATTGAATTGTAAATTGGTAAAAATAACAAGAAACATTATTAACAAAAAAGTTAGTAATGACTATTTTTATTATATTAACTGCCCGTACAAAAGCTATTATTTTACCTTAATAGAGGACATTGGAATTGCTTGTGTCATAACATTACTATAGTACCAAATACGAAAATTGCTTAGATATTTAAGACGCTTGGGAGTTATATATCTACGTATCAAAATGCCTCCTAAATATCAATGAGACCAGGTAGCAAGACAGGTTATATAATATAATACACACATTAAAACAAAGTAAAACTTAAATATACTTTTTATTAGTTTATATACAACCCAAACAGCACCTTCTAAAGACTAAAGTCCTAACATCGCTTTTGTATTCTAATTCTAGAAAATAAGCTTCACAGCATAACACACAAAAGCACTCAACAGACTGTACAGTATAGCCTCCAGAAGTGAACTCAACAAGACTCTCATTGTCCTGCATTTCAAGGACAATCATCTTCATAAGATATACACACACACAAAAAAGAAGGAAATCTACGGTCCTAAACGAGCCTAAAACAAACAAAACTCAATCCAAAAGGTATATATACGTAGGGAAATTATACTCTTATGCAATCTATCTCCTTTTACACTCACATAAAAAAGACGTGTCTCTCTTTTCTTTTTTTAAAAGTTGGTGAACCCCACTTAATTTATCTCACAACATGAGAGAAGTAAAACCCATATTCGTATTATATACACATGCAAGCATCTACATGCTACATTTTCTTTTAGTAAAACCTTTTGTCCTTTCCCCCTCTTGTGCCCAATTTATGTGTATTCTGGAAATATATTTCAATCTCTCTCTTCAGGAGAAACCACTGGTAACCCATTAAGCAGACAGAACAGCACTCTCAGATTTGTCAGTGAGGGATTTGCTACGAAGATTAACAAACTTTGCCCTCTCGGAGTCAGCATCATATGATGAAAGCAGCCTCTTCTGCATTAATTAAAGATTTGGCAAAAAAAATAAAAATAAAAATAGTTAATACACTGATGAAATAAATGAAAAGACAACACTTGCAATCACAGCATGGAGCATACAATATATTAAATTTGAGAATAGGTCCCTCTTTTATCAGAATAAGAGAAGACTGCAGCTGAAGAACTATACATGCAATTCAAAATAATAAACACAGAAAATAACTCATCCTCCACTGAATTCCCTGCCTGGCTAACTTTTCTATACTTTTGCATGTATGAGCGTGTGAAAATAGTCATCTCCAATGGATTCTGAAGTCTGAATATCATGCGGGTGTTGATTTTGTATATCAGAAATAGGAATGAAAAGAGCCTATTTTATTACTAACATATTTAAATAAGGGTGAAAACAATATAATTAAACAACTTATTGCAAAGAAGAATATCTCAATTGGGAACAAAACTTACATGATCCTCAAATTCAGGACTCATTAAATTGATGGAGAGGTTTCTCATCAACAACAGTACCTGCAAAACAGGACCATGTAAATTACTCGGGCAAACTAGCCATTAAATTAAACCACACTCCAAAAAGAAAAAAGAACAACATGGAGGCAAAGAAGATGAAGGACTTGATGTTAATTACCGTTTCAACATTTATTGGGTCCATCTGTCTCAGTCTCTGTAGGTGATTAGTTGAATTTGGATCAAATACACTGCCAATGAAGTTGTACACTTGTGCAAAATCTGGCATTACTGCATAGAGAAGGTAAACTTGTCAACAAGAGCATGGCAAGAACCATGAACATATTAGTAAAATAGATGCTTGACAATCTCAACATCAGACATCTTAACAATATTAATACAATTCATAAACATTACTATTTATACACATAAAATGATGCAAGAGCGAAGAATAATGTTAATGGAAAAAAAAACTAATATTAACGTTATTATTTGTATGCGCTATTCACTCCAAACAGAAAATTCAGAACAGAGAAAATTTGTAATCTTCATTTTATAAGATCCAGATGTTTTGTACTAAATAATTCTCGCCCACCCTTTCTCATTTCTTGAAGCCCCAAGAACACATCAAAGTGCATCTGTTGAATTGAAGACCCTGTCCCAACTCAAGGGTAATCAACCCTAAATCAACTCTTAAATATTTCATTTTATGTGAGCAGTGGTGCCGGTTTGCAAAACTAGTTTTACCATACGCCCCCTTCAATAAAGCAGCTCTAGGGTTCTGTAATTTAGTTTCTTTTCATTCTTTTTGAACTGTTTCCAAGAATATTTGGCTCTGCTTCTTAAGCCTTATGACTGTAACTAAACAAATGAAAACTCAAAGAAATATGTAATTTTAGCATGTTTCATGTGAATTTCTTCAAAAACAATTCAAAAACTCATGGTTCACTTTTGATTTTTCTTCCTGATCATAGATACATTTAATTGAGTTCTGTAATTTTTGGCGATTCAGATTTCATCCTCAAGTTCAGTCCAATGTCATTAGTCACTATACTTCCGTTGCACTATGCCTAACCTATTATGTAGAACTTCACAAGAACATTAAAAATTACAAAAAAATAAGTGCTTCAACCTCCCCCTCCACTCCCTCATAGTTATACAAAACTGTCAGATTTGTTGAGTAAGATTGGGACTTCAAAGTCAGGGCAACATCTTTGGCTAGAACAGCTGGGGTGCAGCATGGTATTTTAGATTTTGGTGAAATAGGCCCAGTCTAAATCATTAAAGCCTTATGCATGAAATCCTTCTTTCAGTTGTTTCCTAATCCCAATGAATAAAAAGCTTTAATTTTTTACTAGTTAATCCCTATAGAGAACTTCCAGAACTACACAAATAAGATAGCGGGGACAATCAGGCTATTGCAAAACCAAAATCATCTTGGAAACATGGTCCTGGTACAATGGAACTAAGATTTTCAAGACTTCTTTTCTTTTTCTTTTTCTTTTAATTGAATCAAACTCAAGTAACACCCCACTGTTACAAACAATATTCTCTAAGTTAAAAAAAGATCCAATTAAAGATTTTGTGATTATTCCATTATGTCAATTTCAAGCTGAAACTAGTTCAAATTAGAGATAGAGAAGCATGCCAACCTTTAACTGGCTTGCCTTGGTCGCCTTGATTAATCCCTTTGCTACTAGGCCAGGCTGGAGGTGTGTTCTCATTACTACTGCTGTAGCAACAATTAAGAGGAACAGCTTGTCCAGCTCCAGTCAATCCCGTGTCATCTAAGAAACAAAAAACTTTCTGAGTTAACACAAAATTCATCATAGAATAGATTGGAAAAAGAAGAGATTTTAATTATAAAAAAAAGTAAAACAAGCATAATGAACTTCAGGACAAACAAAACCTCTAGTCACTTGTGGCACACTAACTGGCAGTATAGCACTGTAATTCTTAGATGATAAAGGCACATTAGTAACTGGAGTTCCAAGCACAGATGATGAATCTGGGTTATAAATATAGGCAGGTTCAATGAAAGCAGATGAAGATTGCAATGGCCCTGTGACTTGGGATACAGTAGGAGCTGATAAAATGAAAAAAATAAAAACCAGTGTCATTCAAAAATTGAAATAACAGAATCAAGCTACTGATACATTGAATATGGTTGGCTATACTAACTGATTTTAGGAGCTTTTTGAGGATATGGGTGAGCAGCTTTTCTCTTTGGCCGAGGAGGAGGTACATGTTCACTAGTTCCATTCTTCTCAACTTTAAGAAAATACTTTTGTGCATGACTTCGTATCTGCCAAAAAGAATTTAGCATAGAAGGGTAATGAATGTTAAGAAATTCACCATAAGAAAATTGATGAAATAAACACACTCACTATATAATCCAAGATGAGTTAATAACTTTATGTCCTTTCTTTTGTACTTAATTAACCATGCAACAAAGATTACAAACTACAAGTTTATGTTCTAAATCCCACCATCAAACCTTAGGTTTTTGAAGAAAAAGAAAGGAAGAATAAGTTGCATTTCATTGTGATGCAAGAAAATCCAGACCAAAATATGTACTTTATTGGCTCAATGAACAAAAAGTTAATTGGTTTCCTAGCAAGGGTAGATATTAAAAAGGAACAAAAAGCTATGGGTAAAACTAACTCCAATCATCACACATACCTCAGGTCTAGGGTTTCAATTGACAGTCTTTTGGAAACCATCAGGTCACCATTTACTCATTTCAAGAAACCTCTAAAAAAGCAAGTTTTAAGCTCATCTTCGAGTATGATATTCAGTAATAGCACTGAATAAATTTCATTAAATACCCAGTATCGAATTCAAAATTCAAGAATAATGTGGAATAATGAATAAATTTCTTATTGTCATTTTCACTATTTGAAGAGAAACCAAAATAATCTATTTTCCACTATTAACTTGTTCTTTGTTTCCCTTTGACTTTTATAATAATTACCTGGATAACTGTTTTTGAACCGACAAATGCTTCAATCTTTTTCCAGTCACGATCAAATCTGAAATCAGTCAAGAGAAACACAGAAGGAAATAAGCAAAAATAAACAAGTAAATCTGATACCACCATTATTGTTACATACACTGCTTTTGGCAAGCAATCAACAGAAAGGGGTGAAAAAGCCTTTTGTTTTGGTGCACGAGTGATGTTATCCAGAAAGCATTGTAGGGCATTTCTAGGAGAGCACAACGTACCCATGCAAAATGACAACTCTATGGTTTGCCCTAAACTCATGTCAATGACCATGATTTTTGCTGATACTATTCTTGAGGTGATGGATTTTGTAACTAAGGAGTTTCTAAACCCTGATTCTTTCAATCATTAATTTTCAGAGAATCTGCAAGCTATAAAAAATAATATAGATGCAGATGAAATAAATTCATTACCTAAAATTTAGATAATAATAAAAAAAAAATTGTAACAATGCTTCTACTTCCCTCTACAGAATCTGCACTCCGCAGTTTGTTCTTTAAGTTGAAAGAGGCAGCCTTAAAACTTGGAGTTAAATTCAAGCAAAGATACTTGTTTGGGTGCTCACAATTTTATGATTTGTTTAGAATTTAAATTGTTGACTGTTGAGAGATCATCAGAACACACACACACACACACACACAGAGAGAGAGAGAGAATTTACTATTGTTGAAAAGCTTAATCAAGACTGTTGTAAATAAGCCATAAACACGTTAAATTATAAAAATTAAAACAGAACACTTTCTTCTCTGATATATATATATATATATATATATATATATATATACATGGATGCAGTTCTTTCATGATTTCAGTTAGTCGGGTACAAATGCGAGTTTGCAACATGACCAAACACAAAATGTTACAAGAGTAACTGAGAATAATGGTAGATTGCTTCACACTACAATATTTACAACCCCACAATTCAAATCACCAAATCATTCACACCCCACCAAAGTTGAACTTAACTAAATGAAGTTAGTCTTACAGTTATCAAAGAAAAAAACACAAAGAAATTGAACTCTCTCATCCTAGAATAGTTCCTTTTTTTAACCCTCATCTTACTTAAAACTAAAAACCCAAAAGCTTACGAATAAAATACCACCAATCAAACTAAATCAAAATAAAAATAAAAATAATAAAAAAGAAGAGTGAAGAATTTTAAGAACCCCAATTACAAAACGAATCTAAAGCATAACACCAAAAGGGTTTACACTACAAGCACCTATTCTAAACCCCAACTCACAACCAATTAATCGCCTTTAATAATCAGGAAAATTCCAAAAAAAAAATTAAAAATTAAAATATAAAACCAATTCTCACACCCAAACAGAGCCTAATTTACAGCAACAGGAATTTCAATTCAATGAAGAAAAAAAAAAAAAAAGGGCTTACAATTGGAGAGCTTCTAGAAACTTGTCGTGTTCCTGCTCCGTCCAGCTCTCCCTAGACTTGGTAATCGTATAGGGTTTTCGGATCTTCTTATTCTGGTCCTCGGCGGTGGTGGAGGAGGTTGCTGCCGGAGCAGGAGGCGGCGGTGGCGGAGGTGGTAGAGGATTGACACCAGGAAGGGCCATATTGGAAGGATCGAAGAAGTAAAAGCCTTGAGCTGGGTTAGGGTTCACGGACACCATCAAGATCAAAACCGTAACCTTAATTTGATTGATTGTGTTACTGTTTCGTGTTCGCGTCGGTAACTCTGTTTCTGTGTTTTCCAATAACCTCAGTATTTGTTTCTGTTCTTGTCGTCTTCGTTTTCGTTGCTCAATATTCGGTATTGGATTCTTAAAACAAACCTTTTATATAGAAAGGAAAATAATATGAAATGACCATTTTTTCCTCGCCCCTCGTTTGCATTTGCATACACGTGAGTGACGTGACAAGCGGCAATGGCGGTTAAATCCATTATTGCAATTTTGTGTTTTCTTTTTACATGGGAAAAAATGTGTATTATTTTAAAGAGGTAAAATGTCGTTCTAAGAGAGAGAAGAGATAGATAAAAAAGAAAAGAAAGTTGACAAAAAAATAAAAGTATGGATCTCACTTTTTTATGTAAGTAAAAAATATAAATTATATCATTTAAAAGGATAAATATTAATTTCTTTTTAAAAATGATACAAACTATTTTGTTGAGTTTTTTTTTTTTTTGAAACATATATTTTGTTGAGTTTTATCACACGAGTTAATGTGTTTTATTTTACGGAAATTAAAAGGTTGAAAAAATGAGGTAATAGATCAGTGTGACTAAGGAAAAATGTACATACATGACACATATTGCCTGAAAAGCCAATTGATTAAAAAAAATTGTGATGATAAATATAGTTAAACGTAAGAACTTATAGGCATAAAGAAAATAATAAGAATTAAAAATTTATTGTATAAAAGCTTTAGAAAAAAAAAAAAGAGTTGTCTCGTTGTGAGGTTTGGATTTTGGAACAACAAGAAATTGAACCTAAGAAATAAATTTTGTACACGCGAAGATTATTTAAAAAATGTATAAAAAAGTTAAAAACAAAATTTGGTGTGTTCTTAATTTTGATTCATTATGGTGTAAATTTTATTATTATAATTCGCTAATGTATTATTGTATAAATAAAAGAATTTAAGTATAATAATATTCGCTTGACTTTTTTTTTTCATTTCTTGATACTGCATGTTAAATTTCTATAGGTAAATGGTAACAGACGATTTGGAATTAAAAATAACAAGAGTTAAAAGTTTAAAATGATATATCAACATATATGTGTGGAATGTATAATGTAACATGACAATTTAATATCCAAAAATTAAATTGCAACCGTGGCCGAAAAACTAAGGAGAAAAAGAACAGAAGCGCATCTTCAAAGGTCCTATGTTGACTTTCCTTTATACGAGAGTAATGGGATATCCATAGTCATTACAAATTAGTTCTTGTCACTGAGAATAGTCTATGTTGCATTCTTATATATTAATGAAGTTAACATTAATTACACTACGTGGTATAAAAAAAAGAAACTTCGAGTTTTATTGGGATCAAACGTGGAAGGTTTGGACTTTGGAGGGTTATCCTTCGACCTTCACAAATATATAGAATTAGGCAGTGTTGTCCTAAGCAGGATAGGGTTGTGTTTGGAGACAACCGTGAACATGGATAAAATGGATACGTGGATGATTACATAATATATTCAAAACAATATTAAAAGAAGCACAAATGATGAGACGCAAAATGGAGTGTGGATAAGTGAGTGAGGATTATATTATTATATGTAGCATGTAGGTAAATCCCCTACCTGTACCTAGGACTAGGAGTTACCCAACTTTATGTTGGAAAGTTCTAGCTTGCCCCAGAAGAAGATTCACGAACCCCGTAAAGATAGATAGTATTCTTTCTCCAATTTTAATTCACATTTCATCAGGTTAAAAAGTTGGGTTATTTATATTGGAGGATGGATATTCTTATTATCAAAATTCTCTACTACCAACTTACTATATATCTAATCATCATTGGATCAAAGAGAGAATGCTAAAAAGTTTTAAAAAAAGAGAAAATGTTAATCCAATGATGATTAGATAGGTAGTAAGTTGGTAGTAGAAAATTTTGGTAGTAAGAATTTTTCTCTTTATATTGATTATTTTTATAATTCTCATTCAACATCGTAATTATAATTTTCCTACACACCCTTCAATTTCATTGTGACAACTTGACAAGAAACTGGATCCTACGTATAATTTTTTTAACAATGAATCCCACATATTTGAAAGTGGATGGCATCTGTACAACATAAGATTTTAATTATCAGATAATTATAAAACTATTGCGATAACCGACAAGAAACTAAGGGGAAAACGAGTATCATGAACTATATTATCGAATAGACCAATAAAAAAGAAATCGTACAGTAACGAAATTATGAAAGTGGATGGCAATGATGTAATATCATAAGATTTGACACGTAGCATCCTAACATCAATGGAGTATCCATGTCCACGCCAGCAGGTGCGACGTTTTATTTGTTTACTTATTATAATTATAATTAATTAAGATTAAAATTATAATTTGACATCATTTAAATGGAAAATCAAATACTCAATATAAAGTAACAATAAATCATCTAAATGCAAACACATAATAAGAAATGTGTACATTATGGTTATTTTTGTGTTTCACCTTTTTTAATTTTTATTTTCTATATTTATTTATTTTTTCATTTTATTCTAACCAGTTATGTTATTTATTCTTATTCTTATTATTTAAAAAAAAAACTTCTAAACTTAATCACAGAAATAATTGGTTGATCTATTTCAAGATTTGGTTTCAACTAAACCACATAAGCCCATTTAAAATTAGGGAAAGTGTTTGTTCTAGGACACAATCTTATGTCTTTTTAATTTTTAACACTATATCTTACATGTAAGATATAGTTATAATATGAAAAATTGCTCTTTATTTTTCTCTCCTTAGTTGTTTTAGTTGTATACACAAGTTGCCCATTAAAATTTCTCCGTTTGGTATTAGGAAATCTTATCTTACCTTATATGTGTGTGTGATTTTAAACCAAAGTTTGTTGATGTGTACCTCTTTATTTTAATATCCATTTTCTGTTCACACTTGAAACCACTTTGAAATGTTTCATCTTTTTGTAACTTTTAAAATTCTAAATTTAAACTTGATAGATTGAAAAAAATTCAACATTCTTTGGTGGCAAATAATTGTACTAATATCCCATTACTTTCTACACGAGTAATTGTTAAGCCTATTAATATTACCACTATTTTATGCATCGAAAATTATTAAGTCTATATTAATTATTATTATTATATCTATTTGGATTAATTGATTTTTTGGATCTACAGACGAACCAATGGTTAATTAATACCACTATTTCACAAATTACAATTGCAATAATATTTCAGTTCAAGTTAATCTATAAAATTATGATTTAAATATCTTTATTTTGATATCAACATTTGATTTTGTTATTAATACTTTTAAACTATATATATTTCAGTTCAAGTTAATTTATAAACTTATGCTATTCTTATTAAAAAATTATTCTAGTAAAAACATTAAATGCAAGTTATGTATACTAGCAAATATATCATGTATTATATGTATATATTTTTTATTTTAAATACAAAAATATAAGTAAAAATTTTAGATATAAAAAGTACAATTTTTTTATTGAAAGTACATGCTAATGTAAAAAATGCTGACAGTTAGAGATGACAAAACGAGTTAGGTCCGGAGGGCTGGCCACCACGCCCGTCAAAATATTTTTTTATATATATTCATTGTCTAACAAACATGACTTTGTGTGGCTAAGATCATTGGATTTACTGCTAATAAAAAATGTTGACATTTAGAGGTGGCAAAATGCGCTCGGCCGGAAGACAGACCCATCGCATTATGTAAAAAACTAAATTATAAAATTTTAATCACTACAAAAAATGAATGTAAATAGGAGAAATATTGATGTTTTTTTTTAAAAAAAATATTTAATGAATATTTCTATTTTTGTCTAAAATAAACGAAATAAGTTTTCTTAATTGATGCTATTATTACACTTACAATAAAAAAATTAGTCATGATATCGAATTGTGGAATAATACTAGTCAATTCTTTGGAAAGTAAAATCAAATAATTAAATATATGTACTTAAAAACAAAATAAAATTACACTTATAGTTACATTTAATTTTTTAAAAATTATATGCGACTTTGAAATATAAGTCAGACATAACTTATTATTTTTAAATATAAAATATATTATATGATATAAAATGTTGACAATTAGAGGTGATAAAATAGGCTTGGCTTGAAGGGCGAGCCTACCCCACCTGTCAAATAGGAGAGTTCGCTTGCCAACACCTTTTTTTTGTATTTATTGTCTAACAGACCCATCTTTGTGTGGCTAATCATTGGATTTACTGTTATAAATATTTCAGAAACACGCATATAACCTAATCCTATTCAGATTAAATACGATGCATTAAATATATGCTTATATATATATATATATATTAATTTTGTGAATAATTATTTATACTTATACAATTAAGCTAATAAATATTTTGATATTATCACGTTCAATTTAACTATGAAATATTTGTTATAATATTAAACGTACTAACTCTAATATTTTTTAACTCTTCATTTAATATATAGGTCAAAACTACAGAAAATATAGATACATGGTAATCTAGACGCAAGTATAAGAAAAAAAAATTATGTGGATAAATACGAAAACCTATTGTATGCTGATATAAAATGTTGATAGTTAGAGGTGATAAAATGGGCTAGGCTCGGAGGGCCGGCCCACCCCGCCGGTGAACACATTTCCCCTATTTATATTTATTGTCTAACAAACCCGTATTTATATGGTTAAAATAATTAGATTTACTTCTATAAATATTTCAGAAATAAAAATATAAATAACATGAACAATCATATTGTGATAAATAAAAATCCATCTAAGCAAAATGAACAATCAGCAAACATTTAATTCTTTTTTCTTCATGTATATTAATTGATTTTATTTTGTAGCAAATTTTGTGTATGGTTGAATCAATAAGACGAGATAATATTGAATAATAATACAGAGAAGAAGTTTCATTGGTGGTTATATTTGAAGACTGAATTATTGAGTACATAATTGTATTTGATTTGCATAATAATCAATGCCTCTAAATTGCAGAATTTTATTTGTAGTTGATATTTATAAAGTTCTATGTAAATGTTGTAGCATTATAGAGTTTAAAAATAACACAAAATAGAAAGATAATTCTTTTTTATTCAAATAATTCTCAAGTAATAAGTTTATTTTTTATTCCTTCATATTTATACCTCCACCATAATATCATTTAAATCTTGATACAAAGATGAAGGCGTTGATTTATCAGTGCAATGATCGACAATGATTTCATTCTTTTTTCCTCAATATCACACGGGTAATTCACTAATTCTCAAATTAAGGTAATATATAAACACAAATTTCGTATGCATAACTATGTGCATATACATGATGTTCGTGCTGTTCTTTCTTCCAATTTAATTGAATTTATTTTTATTAAATAAATAATTTAATTTTTGATACAGTATTAGTGTGAAAAACTTTTACACCATCAATATAATTATGTTAGACTAGGAGCAGTACAAGAACAGTACACAACAGACAGTGCACACACTAGAAGTTTGACTAGGAATAGTATTTGATTTGCACGGTACAATGCACACAGCTAAAATTACAATGTAGTTCGTAGCGTGTATAACGAACTTATATCATATTGCCACATGTTTTTTTTTCTTCTCATAATAGATTCATATTTTGATCACGTAGTTCCCTGTTGCTAATAATGAACTATCACCAAAAAGATATCACGTCTGGAAACTAAATTTGCTGCCTAATGTAGCAAATTTATACAAGTGGCATATCGAAAAAATTTACTGTAATCATTCCACTCAATAATTGATAGTAGTGTTATTAAAATAGGATCGACCGAGTCGGGTCGATCTGGGAATCGATAAATTGGACATATAACCAGTCCAGTTGAAGCAACAGACCGGTCATGCATCAGAACCGGTGTGACCCGCTGATTTTCATAAAAATCGGTGACCCAGTCGATTAACCGGTAACCCGGCCCGATCCCAAAAAAAATAAAAAATTCCAAAAATTTTTATTTTTCAAAAAAATCATAATGGACATATTTGAATTTTTTTTTGCTTATTGAGTTACATAAGTTATGTACCTATAACACTAATATTATCTCAATTATTTACTATGTAAAAATTTTTGAATTAATTTATATTTAGAGATTTCGTTTTCTAAACCTAAAGCCCCGTATCATGATCATTATATTTTTGTTTGATCTTTTATTGGATAATAATATGTGATTTATTATTTTGTATATAAAATATTTGAAACTTTTATCATTTTTTTTAGATATTTGAGTATGTTTATAACTTTTTAATATAAATTATAAAATTGCATATAATTACCGGGTCATGCGGTTGAACCAGTGACCCAATACCCTGACCGGGTCAATAATCAGGTTGATTTTAATAATATTATTATATTAATTTATTTATTTTCTCTTTTCTCTTTTTTTCTCTCCTCAACTTTTTCTTTCATTTTCTCACCTCAATCGCACCCAATTTTTCTTCGTCGCGGACCACTCAAACTTTGCTCTAGCTGAGTATATCTTTTTAAACAGTCGGATTGTGGTCCTGTTCCAACAAATGGCGTATGAACCTCAAGGGATTCAGATTTAGACAAAAGCACATCATATTTTGGTCCCAAAGACCCCTCACCTGTCAGATAAATCACAAGTTTACATAACTTTGGATGGCCCATAAACATTGAATTCCACAGCCACATGCTTCACTATCACGCCTTTCTCTTTAATTAGGTTCATTCTTTGATATCAAGCAATCTCACAAATTAGTACATCTGCACTTACAATGCTTTTGATCTGTCAGAGTATAAATTAAAAATGCTCAAAATCGAATTTGATTTATTTTTTAAGAAAATATTAACTCACGTTACAATATGTCACTGCAAAGTTTAGTAACTAACACTTTAGTTAATTACTCTCCTGGTCGCATCACTTCAAGCGGAACCAATGTTTCTCATTAGAACAATGAAGAGGGATATTTTTACTACCAAATTTTTTCCACTACTAACTTACTACCTATCTAATCACCATTGGATCAACATTCTCTCTCTCTCTTCATAATTTTTTTAGCATTCTCTCTCTTTGATCCAATGATGATTAAATTGATAGTAAGTTGGTAGTGAAAAATTTTGGTAGTCAAAATATTCTCCCTCTAGAACAATAGCCTTGGAATCCATTTCCAACATTGACTACATTTGCTCATGATAAAATTTATTTAAAACGAACTTGTCAATGAATGAGTAACTAAAAATATATTCATTTATACTTTATTGTCAAATAATGGCAAAAAAATTAATTTATTACTTTTTTAATAAAAAATTATGAATAAGTAGTCGTTTTATAAAATATTACAAATTTATGGCACTCAAACACGCCCAAAATGGGGCGTGTTCGCAAGGAGAGAGACACGCCCAATGCAGGGCGTGACCAGCTCGAGGAACACACCCAAAATAGGGCGTGACAGGCAGGAGAGAGACACGCCTCACAAAGGGCGTCACCAGCTGGGGGAGACACGCCTCAAAGAGGGCATGACCAGCTAGGGGTGACACGCCTCGCAGAGGGCGTGACCACCTTGGCCTATATATTCTCATTTTCACCTTTTTACCTCATTTCCACCCTCCTATCCTCTCTCTAAACCTCCTCCTCCTTCTCTCTAAATTTCTTTTGGAAGGTTTTGCGCAGCAAAGCTCTGTCTGTCTCTCATGTAAGTCTCTATTTATTGTTTATTTTTTTATTAACAGCAATTAATATATGATAGTTATTAGTGACTTAGATAATTGTTAGGGTGTTAGAAAAAAATATTAGTGACTTTATTTAATTGTTAGGGGGTTAGAAAAAATATTAGTGACTTTATTTAATTGTTAGGGGGTTAGAAAAATATTAGATGACTTTATTTAAGTGTTAGGGGTTAGAAAAATATTAGTTACTTTATTTAATTGTTAAAAAAATATTAGTGACTTGCAAACGTATTAACCTTTCAATTAACCACATTATAATTAGGGTTTGTAAAAAAAGAATACCGTATGCAATATTAATTTAAATTGAATTTGAATTATTTAATGTATTGACTCAATATATTTTTAGAATAATGTAATGTTAAATGAATTAATTGTCAATGATATTAATTTAATTGAAATTAATATAACATTTGAAGTTAGTTAAATGTTATGTAATTAAGTGAAATTAAATTTTATTTAGTGTAAATTAATATAATATCAATAGTAATTTAGGTACATTCTTTTTCATTTGTAGTAGTATTCTATTATGGCTCATTCGTCTTCATCAGAGTCCTCACGCTCTAGATCCGATGGTGATCTTGAGTCATCTGATCCTTGTACGCATGTACTTCTTGGCCCATATAGGTGGGAGGTACTCCGTAAGAGGACACAGCGCACTCACGTTTCACAACTTGTGTGGAACGAGGATAAGGTCAAGGCGTTAAAGACAAGGCGAAGTAAACTTCAGGGGGACCCCATCATGATGATATACCAGACGTTGTCGCCAACTATTTGACACAGGCTGGGTTCATACACGTGGCACGTATGAGTCATATTCAGGTATGTATTTTTTAAAATTACTTAATTAAATTATCGTATGTGGACTTTGTATAATTGTTGTTTTTCCTTCAGATCGATACCCCCATGATCTCTGCTTTGGTTGAGCGGTGGAGACCGGAGACACATACGTTTCACATGACCCAGGGAGAGATGACAGTTACATTACAGGACGTGACTGGTATACTTGGTTTGCCTACTGACGGGCAGGCAGTTACCGGAGCTACAACGTTGAATTGGATTGCTATGTGTTAGCAGGTTTTTGGGACTGCCCCTGTTGCGAGCACAGACATTCACGGAGGCGATCTACGTATTTCTTACTTAGACAGGATATATGCTGATTGGTTTCCAGTAGCACACAATCCCGAGGAGGTGAGGCGTTACACCAAGGCACACATTTTGCGGCTATTAGGCTCATGGTTAGTGTGTGACAGATCAGGTGGGAGCAAAATTGCTTGTCGTTACGTTCCACTGCTAGTAGGGGACTTTACGGACATTGGCGGATACAGTTGGAGGTATGCGGTTCTCGCCCATCTCTTTAGACATTTATGTGTGGCAACAAACCCGCAGACTGTTAATATGGGTGGTTGTCACTTATTACTGCAGATATGGGCTTGGATTAGATTCCCCCCCCCCCAATTTCACCACCCATCCCGCAGCCTACCCACCCTGAGTGGCATTTTGGTCACAAGTATATTTTATTAACTCATATTGACTGATTTATTACATGTTCATTTTCTGTATGAGTATGATAATTTGTTACACATTCTATGACAGGTTTAATTCCCTACCTCCCTTTAAGCCACATGAGCATTCTTGGTATCGGGCAAACCTTGACACGCTTCATAGAGACGAGGTTTGTGCTAATTATTTAGTAATGGCTTTTAATTAATTTACATGTTATAGTTGGTGGTAATTGTGTACCTGTTACTAATTTTTTTATATGTAGGTTGTGTGGCAGCCATATGGAGAGTACCTGACAGCATTGTTTGTATCTGATCATGAGTGGTACTTATGGGTGGCCATTACTCCTATCATTTGCTTCCACACAGTTGAGTACGCTCAACCGGATAGATGTCTGCGACAATTTGGTTTAGATCAGCCCATACCGCGGAGACCAAGAAAGCTTAAGGGTGTTCATGATCTAACTCTGCGAGGGAAGAAAGATGATAATTCGGAGCGTAAGATGAGGGCCTTCATACATCAATGGACGATCAGAGATACGTCCATACGTGTTCCCCCTGTACTTGTCGGGTTGATGTCCCCGAACCATGAGTACCTACACTGGTACAGACAGCGAAGGAAACGGTTCGTCACCAGGAAAGCTGCAAGGGTTGGACGAGCAGTAAGTTTTGACACTTCAATTTTGAATATGATTATGTGTTTATACATTTGTAATTAACACATGTTGTTTATTTTCTTTATAGATTGATGGCAAAATAATTGTTCCCGACCTACGATTATCATGCATTATTTCCACGGTTAGGACACGACTTACGATTGTGCCCGTGTTGCTTACAAAGACAACATAACCTGCGTGGTGTAATAGTTTCAACCTCATCCATCTCATTCTGTATTCTTGTACACTTTGGACGACCTTTTTCCCGCAACATATTTTTATCCGGTATTACCACAGGACCTGCATTGGGTGGAATTGCTTGCTCATTGCCGATTGGCTCCCATGGAAATGAGTACGTTTTTACCAAGTTTGACGTCTTGAATACATCATCTATATATTGTCTATAATTCCGACGGATGGATAATGCTACAACAACGGCGTGACTACAAGGATATTTAAATGCTTTAAATTGTCCACATTGGCATGTACGAGCAGCAAGGTTGACAGCATATGTCCTTTCAAATCCTGCATCCACCTCAAAAACAATTTCATCAACATTATATGTACGCACAGTATGCATTGTTGCAATGGTTTCATTATTTGTCAATGCTTCAATCACATTTTTGCAATATGTATGACCAGATTCAGCTTGTCTATAAGCCGATTGACCTCTTTCCATGCAATATTGGACCAATCTACTGTATGTAAATTTTACCAGACCAGTAATGGGCATGTTTCTTGCTCCCTTTAACACCCTGTTGATGGATTCTGCCAAGTTTGTTATCATATGCCCAAATCTCCGTCCATCAAGGTCATGTGCATGCGACCACTTTTCCTTAGGGATAACATCAATCCATTCAGCTGCCTGCCTACTTGTGTCACGAAATCGTGCTAGGGCCCTCTCAAAATCCACCATGCAAGGAGTATATCCTGCGAACAATTTAAAAAACACACAGTTTATGCTTAACAAAAAACTACAACATTTTAATTCACCAATCATAGTGTGCAACATACCCATATTCATCAGGCTCGCCTTCAATTTGTCATTTCTAAATCGCTGATTAAAATTGCTTGCAACATGTCATAGGCAAAACACATGAAATGCATGGGGTGCCTGCCATAGGGGATTATTTTCAACAGCCGATAATATACTAACATGTCGGTCTGAAATTAGACATATATTTTGCGCTTGTGTGACGTGCAGACGAAGATTGGCAAGGAAGTATGACCAAACCTCCAATGTCTCACCCTCAACAACGGCAAATGCAAGTAACACACATTCATTATTACCATCTTGAGATGTGGCAATCAACAACTTTCCCTTATATTTTTCGTATAGATGAGTGCCATCAATTTGTATCATTGGTTTGCAAAATTTAAATGCCTCACAACATTGTCTGAAAGTCCATAAACAACGAACAAATACACGTTTTCCGGGATCTAACTGCCCCGCAACAAAACAATCCTTTGTTTGAATATTGTAAAAGGAACCTGGTGCAAAACGAAGCATATATTCACACCACCTGGGTAAAAATGCATACGATTCCTCCCAATCACCATATAACATTGTCGTGGCTTTCTGCTTCGTATACCATGCCTTTCTATATGAAACTTTGAATCCATACGAATGAGTTATCCTCTCCTGAACGAGAGCAATGACCACTGAAGGTTCCTTTTTTATCATCTCTGAATTACAAAAGTTGGATATAAACATTAATAGAATAACATGTATACCAACAGCAATTTTAATTAGCTTTTTAATTTGAAATTACGTACCTACTACAAGTGCTGCAATAACATCAGAATCAAGTTGTCGATGATCTTGAGAAGGATGATCATTCAAACAATTGTGATCCCCACCCTATTTCGTTACCTTCCAATTTTCACCATACGTTAGTTTAATTACCCTGATCCTCCACGGGCAACCTTGGACGTGCGCACAACATTTCATGCTTAATTTTGTGGGAGTGCTCTCAACCACAATTGCTTCTTGATGCTCCTTTATGAGGTAGCGCTTGATTGCAATCTGAGCCTCTTTTTTGGATGTAAAAAGTTGGTTAACAAACAATTTTTCTCCCAATTGCCATGGACCCTGGATTGAACCCGAACTCTGTGTCCATGATTGTGCCTCACTCGGATAATCCCAATCAATATATGTGTAATGTGGAATTTCTGACCAAAAAGGATCAACAGGTGCATCGCCTACATGTACTACGTAATAATAATAATAGAATTGAATTATTTTCTTAATGGCTAATTGCAACATCCAAACTGTCAGTATATTAATTGATAGCATACCTTCAGGATGTTCTGGTACTTGACTCGATGTTATGTCATGATGTACAACGATACGAGACTCCCCTAAATCATGCCATGGTTGAAGTTCAGTACCATACCTGACACATTCTTCGTCATTGTCCGATGCACTCGCATCCTCTGCAAGAAGACGATCCTCCATTGCAATATTTTCTTCATCATCTTCGTCATACTCCTCATCCATAACCCAAGTAGGGTCATGTTCATCTTCCTCAGACATGTTAACAGCAGGAGCAACAGATGAGGATGCAATAAGAGGAGAAGTAGACCTAACTGACCTCATTGGTATAACAACTTCCTCCGCGGTGGTAGTATCCACATACAACTCTAGGAAATCCTTTCGGGACTGGTTCGAGAACTTCTTCCATTACCATATCGATGTCTTCATCATCGACCACTTGCAAGCTAATGTATTGTTCACATTGTCATAATCTTGTCGTGGCTAGAGTGATCAATTGGTT